>CAUYPK010140116.1:0-19800 GCA_963574355.1 Loris lydekkerianus | reverse complement strand
TGAAAAGCATTTAACCTACTGATTCCTCAATTATTGTAATTGTTTTGGGTATATATTTTTATTTTTGAAATTTACCAGTGGCTGCTGCATTTTCCACCTCAGCTTATACTCGAGTCACTAAGTTTTCCCAGTTTTTAGGGTGAAATTAAGGGAGTCGGCTTATACTCGGGTTGGCTTATACTCGAGTATACACGGTAACAGGAAAATATCAATTACAGGGAATCACCTTATAGGAAGGCTGAAATTTCATAGTAAATCGTTTTTTAAAAAAAGATTTTACCTAAAATTTCATTTTGAAAAATAACCAGAGGAATAGTAGCTATAAGGTATTTTACCTTATATTTAATAAAATTTTGGTTTTCATTGCATCTATATGTTAATTTTTTAAATAACCAAGGAATAAATGGAATGCTTTTTGTTCAGGATATTGTTCTTCTGGCAAAAAGGTAGGAGGGCCTGATTATCCACCTTGCATTTTATGTGACTCACTGTGCAGTGTGATTGTAAAGATGAATATTTTGCTTAAAAGTTTTAGGATTTCTCACATCGCCAGTGGCCTTGGATATGGAATCCACCTCTGCTTCAGGGAACTATTCCTCACCATTCCTGCTCCACTGCTGATGTGGTTTACGGAACAGCTGTCTCAGTGGCCTCGTCAACTTATCTACCTATAAACACCTTTCTGTGGGCAGCCCCATCGTAATACTTATCTTCCCAGTTGCTGTGATCTTTGTGGGGAAATGGCCTTGTGTCCAAGGTCATGGTAATCAGAAAATTTTATGGGAACATTTCTTTTAGAAAAGAACATCAGAGAGGATCCCTTTCCTATATGAATTGTTGAGCTTGGGGGATGTCCCCTGCCGAGTCTGCTACAGCTTAGAGAAAGCATAGAGGAAGTGGGAGAGAAACAAACCAAGACACAGTCAGAAGCAGAGGCAGCAAGTGGAGACAAAACTGGATGACATGTGAGCCCCCTGTCCTAATCATTCCTGAGCCCATCTTTACTCCACCCAATACATTTGCATTCTCCAGCCCAGTCCCACCCCAAGCCAGTATGAGTGAAAATTTCTGTATCATATAATCCAAAATTAATTATGGGTCAAAGTGTTAAGGTCCATTGGTTGCACTGCAGTCAACAGAATAGGTGTGACACCAACTTCACCGTGTGTCACGCCGTCTCGTATCTCCAGTGTCATGGGTAATAAAAACAGCCACCAGGAGTGGTAGACCAGGATGAGGACTTGCTGAGGAGCTGAGAATTAGCTTTCTAGACTCAGTTAACTCTTCTCCTACTAACTCACTTGTACCCTTAAGCAGGTCACTTTGTCCCTCTAAGGTTCACTTTCTGATTTGAACCAGTTCCAATAGAGATGATCTATTCCAGCCACCTCATCCTCATTATACTGCTCAGGACATCAGAGATGTGGACAACTCTCCCATGTGCCACATTTCCCAAGACTTGGACCTTACCATTCCATGATTCAGAAAAAGGAGGTGGTGAGGAAAAATATGCAATAAATGGGAGCGAGGAAGGAGTATGTGACTTTCAGACAGGTCTGATGACCTCGTCTGTGCCTCTCCCCTTCCTTCTTTTCCTCTCCCCTACTGAGTGTGATGGTCTGAATGTGTCCCCCAAAAGTCATGTGTAAGAAACTTAATTCCCAATGTGACGGTGCTGGACGGTAGGGCCCCTGATGAGGTGCTTAGGTCCTAAGGGCTCCACCTTCAGGAACAGGTTCATGGCATCATAAAAGGGCTTGATGGAAGGAGTTTGGACCTTTTGCCCTTTCGTCTCTTTCAATATGTGAGCACACGGCCTTCCTCCCCTCCAGGGCATGTGTAATAGTAACAAAGGGCTATCTTGGAAGGAGCCATCAGATTCTCACCAAACAAGGAATCTGCCAGCTCCTTGATCTGAGACCTCCCAGCCTCCAGAACTGAGAGAAAGTACGATTCTACTCTTTATAAATTTCCCAGTCTCAGGTATGTTGTTACAGCAGCCAAGCAGGCTAACATGCCAAGTTATGAGCAGTGTCACCACTATGGGATCAAAGCATGAGGTCACTTACACATATTGGCCATAACTGTGGTTCAGCAGCACAGATCTGCTCAGCTCTCTTGAGGCCTGGCCAGGGTGTCCAGTCTCTTGGAGGCCTCTTGGATACCCCTCACAGGCTCTGTTTTTCTGATTTCTTTTGGCGATTTGTTAAAATAAGGGAAACAACAACTCTCAAGATTGGAAGGCCCTATTATGGGCTAGATGAAATACCTTTGTTACTTTTGTTCTGTTTTGATATTTTTTTATTGGCTGGAATCATAAAATATCTTAAATATAAGCATAAATGGAGCAGCAATAATGAAACTTTCATCATCCATTGAACGTTCACTCCTTGGAAAGAGTCAGGGAAACGTTTTCGTTGGCAACTTAGACTTTTGGCTGAGGACAATATTTAAAATATTTAATAACTAATAAATTAATATACACATGGATATATATAGTATAAATTTAAAACTGTAATAATTTATTTCTTTACAGTCTCTACAAAAAGTAAATTTTTTAAACTACTTTACAGTCTCTACAAAAACTAAATTTTTAAAAAAAGTCTGGGCAAGGTGGTTCATTGCTCAGAGGTGGTTCATTGCCCAAGGTGGATGGACTGCCTGAGCTCGCAGGTTCAAGACCAGCCTGAGCCAGAGTGAGACACTGTCTGTAAAAATAGCTGGGTGCCTATAGTCCCAGCTACTTGGGAGGCTGAGGCAAGACTAATCATTTGAACCCAAGAGTTTGAGGTTGCTGTGAGATAAGACGCAACGGCACTCTACCAAGGGTGACCAAGTGAGACTCTGTCTCGAAAAAAAAAACACCTCCCCCCCAAAAAAACTACTTGCCAAATGATTCAATGGTGATGTAAACTCCTCAATCATTCTGATAATTTCCAAACTATTTGTTTTTTTAAAACATTGTGTTCATATGATCTTTTGTTTGATATGGCTGTCATGAACCCTCTTTGATCTCTGATTTAACATAGGTTTCCTTGACATCTAAATTTCTCTACGACTTTTTTATGTTAAGCCGAGAGACAAAGTGATCTATGATCCCGTGAGGTACCTGAGGGTTGCCGCTCAGCTCAGGTCTGGAAACTACCCCCTGTTCTCCAAGCCTTCCCTCCTTTCTCACCAGACCCCAGACCCAAACTCCTCAGTGTCTAGGAGAGAACTGCCCGAGGCTGCTTGCTCACCAGGAGTCTGTCCTGGGCTGCGTGAGCCCCCGGGCGAGAGGAGGAGAGAGGTGAAGATGAAGAGCATTCTATCAGTTCTGTCTTGTCCCAGAGATGAGGCAGAGGGCTGGGGTGGGGGGTGAGGCAAGGGGAAGTTTGTGTCATTTTTAGTCTCAGTTAACACCTGGAACAAACAGACTTCTGAACTTCAGAAGGTAGTAGCAACTTCTTTAGGATAATTCATTCTTTTTGCAAAACAAACTCATAGATTCTCCTCCTGACCTTGGACCTATCACTTCTTGCATGACAAAGAAGTAGTACATACCTGCAGCTAATAATTGCTGTAATCCTAGCACTCCCGGAGGCCAAGGTGGGTGGATGGCCTGAGCTCACAGGTTTAAGACCAGCCTGAGCCAGAGTGAGACAACCCCCACCACCCTCCCCCATCTCTAAAATAGCCAGGCATTGTGGCAGGCACCTGTAGTCCCAGCAGCTCAGGAGGCTGAGGCAAGAGGCTTTCTTGAGCCCAAGATTTTGAGGTTGCTGTGAGCTATAAAACCATAGCACTCAACCCCAGGGGAACTGAGTGAAACCCTATCTAAATAATAATAATAATAATAATAATAATTGCTGTGAGAACAAGAGTGCAGGGCAGGAAGCAAGCAGTTAATATGGGCAAACAACCAATGGCCTACTAGTCCAGTTTTACATTATTTCTGCTATTAAAAATTCCAAGGACGGGGCAATGGGAACAGAAATTTATCCTCAGCAGAGTGGTTAAATATACATACTTAACAAACTATAGGCAGATTATGAACATTTATGAAAGGAGATGTATGTGTGAAAGCACATGTGGTGAGAATAAGATGGAGTCTGTGTGGCGAGGACGGACATGACATAGCTGGTCTGGTTGTTTTAAATCCTATATGACCTTCACCTTCTATCTCTCATTCTTATTGTTTTGTAAATTTAGCTCCCAAACTAAAGATGCCCATCATGAATAGTTTAGAAAGATTGATTCAGGACATTGACATTTGAATCGGAAATGTTGTGGTAAGTCACTGAGTTATGCTGATTATTATTTAAAATAAGAGTTAATGTGGTCTTTCCTTGGAAACTCGATGTATAAAGCTGTCATTTTGGAAATGGAAGAACAGTCTTGGAGAGACTACTCTCACTGTTCTCCAGAATCGCTGGCCTCTGACAAAGTTTGGGGGCCTTATCCCCATCTCTGCACACTGGCTGACAGTGACAGACAGCTGGACCCTCTCTGTCCAGTAACAAATGCACATGAAATCCATGTATAGAAAAAGTAGGTGTTAGTATGATCTAAGGGTGGAGTTTTAGGGTCTCTTCTGTCAAATGGTGAAGCAGCAGACATGAAGAGCCTGGCTATGAATTCCCTGTAAACTGGTCAGAACCACCCCACAGCTGATGGCCTCCTATCACGAAGGAATGTTGGTCAGCTACAGACTGAAGTGGCAGAAAGGGGGAGCAGCATAAGGAGGTTCATTAAGTCAGTGGAGGAGCAAGTCTTTCTAAAAGGTTGGTAACCCTTAGCAAAGAAAGCCAAATGGTGTTAGCTCATGGAATAAATAAAAAATAAATTAAACCTGTTCCTATGACATTGTTAAGAGAACTACTGTACTGAAGAAATCCCAGTATTTGCCAGCAATAGCCAGAGAGTATTTAACTTCTTTGGTAATTTCTATACCACTAAATCTCTGTTCAGAATGCTGGATTATAAGAAGATATATCTGCAACCTGTAAGACGTAATATTCAGAGATACTAGAAGTGGAGCTGGACACGTGAATTGAAAATGACATTGAGTTGTATTCCTTTGAGAAATCAATCATTGTAATTCAAATAGGTGTGATTATCTTTGGAAGCATAGATAGTAATAGAATGTGTTTGGATGTTGAGCAATCAAAGGGGTAGTCTGCTACAGAAACAGGTAAATGCCTACCCAACGGCTCCCTTCACCATCTTTTTGGAATTCTTTTAGGTAGGCACCTGTTTCTTCAATATCATGTATTGAAGTCTATGAAGTCCTATTTAAGCCAGTCATGGTCGTTCTATTCCCTTTACTAGTGACTGTTTACAATATTGGGGTACTTTTCTTTTCTTTTCTTTCTTTCTTTTTTGTTTGTTTTTGAGACAATCTCACTCTGTGCCCTAGATAAAGTGCCCTGGCATCATAGTGAGAGAGGACACCGGAAAAAGTAAGGTCTAAGAGAACAGAGGTCTTCTCAAGGGGACTCCAAGGATACACCTGTGAGGTCCTCCCTGTGGTAACTCAGCTCTTAGGAATTTGTAGCAACTTAACTTCCTGGGACCTGAGATCTAATGCTTGTTTTCACTTTGTAAAAGCCCAAGCCTGCAAGCCTGCCTTCTCTAGCTTGATTCAAACTGACCAATGAGAAGGGTACCCATGGACCCTTGACTGGGGATAAAACGGAAGAGACAGAGCCACTTGGGAAGTGTGGCCAATTTGGACTCCAGTCTGCCATGGCTCTGAAATAAAGCTCTTTCTTTTTTAAACACGATGTTGAGTGTGTTTTCTCTGCATTGGGCCTCATTTTCCTGCAACAAATGTGGTCTTTGCTTTGAACTTTTATGAGTAAAACTGTGATTTTAGAAATGGAAGATTTTAGAAATGGAAGACACTTGAAGGCTATAATCCAACTATACCACAAGACTATGGGGAAAGGGCCAAGGAAGGGGAAAGGAGGGGGGAGGTTTGGGTGCATCTTAGATTGGGTACAAGTGATTGTACTAATGTACACAGCTAAAAAAATAAAAAAAAAGAAATGGAAGACTAGAACAGTCTTGGAGAGGCTACTTTCACTGTTCTTCAGAATCACAGGCCTTCTGACAAATAAACTTGGGATTCACAGGTGACCTTGCCCTATGTATCTCTTCATTTGGCTTTTCTTTTGTATACTTTGAAATATCCTTGGTAAACAAACAGTAAGTAAACTGTTTTTCCTGGATTCTGAAACTACTCTAGCAAATTATTGAACTCAAGGAGGGAGTTGTGAGAAGCTCTGATTTATAGACAAGAAAACAGAAATATGGGTACCTGGCAACATAATATTTATGATTGATGTCTAGAGAGGTTGTCTTAGGCAGGGCAGGAGGATAAAGGGTAGGCAGCCTGACTTGTACTGCCCCACTTTAATCTTGACCTGAGCAATTGCCCACCCCTGGGGAGGAGGGAACATTCTACCTATCTACCAATCAGAACTTTGCTTGCCAATTGCAAAAGGACTCTGTAATCCATGGGCCAAGTAGCAAAGTTATAATAGAAGGTGACCTAAAACAACCTTAAAGCTAATTATAATGTCATTAGCTTAAATCTACATTGTGGCTCACCTCCTTCTCCCCAAAATGGGCTTTCAGAGAGGCTCATGGGAGAGCTGCATGCACAGTAAGACTCTGGTTCCAAGCTGACCTTTGAATCACAGAGCTGGGCCCAATCCAGACAGTATCAAACAGGACTTCTGACCATTACCTAGGCCTTTTAATAATGACTAGGGACCCATTTGTGATCTGTGGCAAATGTATCTTTCTCATGCTCTGTAAACCTAAATCTTGCTCTTACTTGCTCTGTAAGCCTCTATTAGCTCTTGCTCTGTAAGCCTACTACATCCTTCCTCACTAAACTTTGTTTCACACTGGCCTTGCTTTTGGTGGGTCTGGTCATTCTTCAGCCAAGAGCACACTAAGAACAGAGAATGCACACAGCTGCCTGAACCCCAACAGGTGAGGGGGAGTTTTGTAGCCTTGAGACCTTACTTAGGCTGTGGGTTCCTACACTAACTCGGGTTGGTGTCAGAATTGATGTGAATTGTAGGAAATCCAGCTGGGGTGGAGAGGATTGAAGCAAATTGCCGTAGGTGAAAAATACCTACACTTCTGTTGTCAGAAGTGAAGTATTGAGACGAATAGAGAAAAAACAGTTCGGTTTCTCTGATTCACAGACCGAGGCCAAAACATGCAATATAATTCTGGCCGGTAAGGCAAGTGACAAAGTCTAGTGGGGAGAAACCTACAGAAAAGAACAATCCTTCTTCCTTTGGATATTATTATTTATGGCCAAGCTACCTGGAACCATAGTTATCTCTTACCAGCTTGAGGACAAAGCAAAAACACATGGAGGGCAGAACCATACGGAAGTGCACCGGTAGATACTGATTACACCAAGAATGGAGCTATGTTCTCTGGAGCAGATTCTTGTTAAGACAACAGAAATGTTTAAAATATTTCATCCAGTTGGTTTGGAGCTTTCTGCTACTCGCAGCCCAAATCACACTAATGATACAGTGCGCTAACCTAATGCATCATCAAAATCAGGAAGAGAGTTTGTTCACCGTATGTGGCTAACGAACACGCCACAGACGCTCAACATTATTAGTCCTTAGGGAGATGTAAACAAAAACAGTAAGATACCTCTACGGAAGCACTAGAAAGACTAAAATTAAAGGAGAAAAGTGACTTGCAACAAAAATTTAGTGTACACAAGGAGCAATAGAAGCTCTTACAGATGACTGATGGGAATGTAAATTAGAAAACTGTTTGGCACGTTTTACTAATGGAAGGTGTAAATGATGGTGCCCAGAGAGGGGGCAGCAGTGGAGATGTTCAGGCCAGGTGTATTGAAAGGGGAGGGATGACCCTCCTGGGTGGTGCAAGGGTGGTCTCTGCACCTACGGGCAGTTAGAGACCACTTTTATATGGGGCCATAGGGGGTGGGCAAATTCCACAACTTGCCTGTGAAGTTAGGGTCTTTTGGTGTGAACTTCTCAAGGGATGAGGCTAGTCAGATCCTTTTTTTTTTTTGAGACAGAGTCTCACTTTGTTATCCTCGGTAGAGTGCCGTGCTGCAACCTCTAAAGCCTGGGCTTCAGTGATCCTTTTGCCTCAGCCTCCCAAGTAGCTGGGACTACAGCCACCTACCACAACACCTAGCTATTTTCAGAGATGGGTCTCCTGCTGGGCTGGTTTTGAACTACTGAGATGAAGCAATCCACCTGCCTCAGCCTCCCTGAGAGCTGGGATTACAGGCCTAGCCAGATCCTTGGTGTTTTTGTCTTAGGAAGGGGAAAGTGTTTGTGTGTGGCTGCATTAGGGCCCCAACCAACTAAACGTGATATAAATATACCTTCTGACCAGTAGTTTGCTGATAAATGTTAAAGACTCTCCAAGTGTAGTTTCAACATATTTTGTTTAGGTTAATAAATAAGATAAAAGTGAAACCAAAAACATATGTTTTGGAACTTCACTCATCAATTATGTGGGCAACACTTTGCTGAACTGGATAATAGTTTTCAAATATTTGAAACTTGTTAAAAAGTTGTATGGATACAATACATTTTGTGTTTAATTTGCATTATTCATATTTTCTCCATGTCTTTCTTAAGTGTTGATAATCAGCAAAACAAATCCTATTTCTTTTTAGTAGTTGCTAATTCCCATGGTGTAAATGTTACTACCACAAACAATGTCATGCTATCAACATGATGTTCCTGAATATATAATTGAGAAAAGATGCATAATAGCACACCATTATGTAATATTTCTATAATACAGGTATAATACATACAAATAACCTCAAGTGCACAGGTAATATTATAGTAAATTGTAGTAAAATAATTAGAAAACAAAGCACTTTGAGGATTTAGCACTATCGTTTAAAATATAACTTACTTAATTACATGGTTATATAATGTAATTTTATTGTATTGTATTTTTTTTTAAATGTATTGGCTAAATTTAACACTAGACTGCCAAAACAGTCAGCAGTTATGAGCCAGCACAAGTCTGCTTGGGTATGCCACTGTCTGTGACCCAGAAATTATACTTCTAGATATATATCCACAGAAATATGTACGTATATTCTCAAAAGACATGCATGACAATTTTTATTACAGCATTTTCCATTATAGGCAAATATTAGAAGCCATCAAAGCCCCTTCAGTGGTAGAATGGAAAAATAAATTATTGCATTTTCATAGCACAGAGTATGAGTCAGCAATAAAAATGCACAAATTACTGCTTAGTAGAGTCAACAAACAGAATTTGGAGCCAGTACAAAAGAGAATGAACTGTCCAACTATCTTTAAATAGAGTAAATGCTATTTACATAAGCTTGGAAAAGAGGCAAAATCAATCTATGGGTATAGAAGTCAGAATACAGTCAGTTATCCACCTCACGTATGGGGAGGTGCCATAGAGAAGCTTCTTGAGTGCTGGGAAATAGTATTTCTTATTCTAGCTGTGGTTCCATGAATGCATTACTGCATAAAGTTTTCATGCCCTTCACGTTGATGTTATGTTATACTTCATAAGAAAGCTTACATTTAAAAAACAAAAAATCACTTAGGGAGTTATTTTTCTCTTACCACATGCTCCCCAACAGAAAATGCAATGTGATATCACATCCTTTAAAGGAAATGAGCTGATTTTAAGAAACTTGTTGGGGAAAGTGAAGATGACAGGATGCTTATTTGAGAATCTCAGGATAAAAGGGAAACTGTATCCTGGCCCTTACATGAGAACATCTTTCCCAGACAGAAAAAAATAATTCCTTATAATGACTTAGTCTACTACAAAACAAAATCTATGGTAAGTAAGATTGAGTTGAGTTAATGTTTAGGAAGGTGACAGAAACCATCAAAGAAGGGTCAGGAAATGTGGTTTCCCAAGGACGCCAGAGACCATGGGAAAACCACATGGGATTCTCATGTCACAAATGAGGTCAGCTGCTTCAACAAACACATCAAAACGTGACTGTCTCCTTATATAGGACATTCTGATTTCAGGTTTGAGACCTTTCAGGATGGTAATTCTCCATGTTTTATCTTATTTTAATGTTCTGTATCACAAAAGTCTGTCTGAGGTTTCTCTTGAACATACAAAATTATTCTCTACTGCTTTGGCTTTGTTTACTTACCGTGCTGAGAACAAACTTAACCTCCCCAGTCATTAAAATGACACAGGACATTCTGAAATGTTAAAGAAATCAGTCAGCCAACAGCGTTTTAAACAGTAGAATACTGTTTGTTGGACAGGAAATTCTGGAAGGTCGCAGTTAAAAGGTATTTAAGTAAAGTAATGGGCTCAAGTAGAAATAGAACAAAGTACTTGGATGACTGCCTTGTTTTTCCAATGTTCATTAAAAGGGACATGTGATCATTATTCACCCTTTTCTCCATCATTTTCTCAACATTTTAACTAACAAGAATCCCTTTCTTGGCTTCGCACCTGTAGCTCAGCAGTTAGGGCGCTGGCCACATACACCAAGGTGGCTGGTTAGAGCCTGGCCCAGGCCTGCTAAACAGCAATGACAACTGCAACAATAACAACAACAACAACTAAAAGCTATCAACCTCTCTTTATCCCCATGCTTTATACAATTTTATATATCAAAAAATTGTATATTATAAATAACTCATTTTTACTTGTTCAAACATTATATATCTACTAAGCATAAGGCAACCAGTATTACAGTACCAGTATCATAAATTCCATCCAAAGGCATGAATGTTTTAGTTATTCTGCAATAACTAAATGAAAAAAATATAATTAGGGAGACTTCTGTAAATAAGCTTGCAAATTATGATTGCAACCACCAGTGTTCCTAGAGCCCAAGGCACAAGTTTATGAACTATACCTCTACTATTTCCTTATGATCTACTATTTCCTAGTTCCTTACTAATTATTGTTAGAGCTTAACAGTAGTAGTTTACATATAATTGAGGATGAGACATTTTGGACATAATAATTAATAAATAGTCTTAAAAAGTCTTCTGCTAGCATTGTTCAGTCTTCTACCCTGAGTTGAAACCCAGAGAATTATAATTAAAGGCTTGTGGACTTTTCCCCATTACTCAATGCTTCACATTCAACTTGTGAATTAGCCGCACTGACAAGGATTCTCTTCATCATCCGACGTCACTTAGTAGAGAGTGCAAGGGCAGCAATGAAAACAACATTTTGTCCTTGTCTAGTGGAGAGATGAATGGGGTAGAGGTTAAAATGATTGCCTAAAGTAAGGTATGAGATGATGTGCCAAATTTCAATTACCTACATTAGCCATGTTTCTTTTCGAAGATAATAACAACTTCTATCATCACTGAAAGCCAAGAAAGCACTTTTCCATGTCTTTGTCCCAACCCTGAGGAGGAAATCAAGGACAGTATTGCTCTCACATACATATATGGACACACAGCCTAGGGATTTGCCAAATACCCATTCGAGCCTTCTGAAGCTTAAGTTCACCATGACATCAGGGTGTTCCACAGAAAATTAAGAATTATTTGATGCTGCTATAGGTTGAATTGTGCCCCCTCCAAAAACTATGTAGACGTTCTTACCCCATAAGAAAAGGAAAATGCCAGGTGAAGACAAAAAAAGACTGGAGCCAGGCAGCTCCAAGCCAAAGAATGCCTCGTCCATATCTGTTGCAGTGCAGGAAAGAGCTGCAAACAATGAACTGAGAATTCTCCCAAGAGACTTTCCTGACCACCTGGGATCCAGAGGCAGAGGGAGAAGTGATGCTGAGAAACCTACAAGCAGAGTTTTGTGAAAAAGTCTGCTGAGGCCTAGAGAGATGGACCATATCAGCCTGTAGTAAGGTAGATAGGTGCCACCCAGAACCAAAATTCCCAAGAGGTTTTATTCAGATTTTAGGGCATGTGCTTCCAGAATGAAGAAGTAAAGAGTTAATAGTCTCTTGACTCATCATGTGTGTGGTCCTTTGATTAGGAAAAAGGACTACTAAATCACAAAATAATTGTCAAGGGTGGACTAAGTAGGGAACAAAGTTGCCTTGAGAGATGGGAGAGTTACAGTCTTCAGATCTGATGGTCTGAGCTCAAGGGCAATTTTTAATCCTCTTCTAACTCTACTGATTTTCTGTCTCAACTAAGCTACTGAATTTTGCTCAGATGTCCCTACACTAGTTTTCTGTCTATGTGGGCATACATTCTGACCCCCTCACCACTGTAGGCATGCTCAGCAGTAGGGCGGGCCCCTTCTGGAGTGTCCTCCTGAATTATATTTCTACCCACAGATATCCACCACCGGGAGGTTGGAGGATGAAAGGAAGTATTCTACCCAGAGTTTCAAAGGCAGCATGACCTTCTCACACCTGGACTTTTGTCTTGTAGCCCTCAGCACTGGGAAAGAATAGATGTCTGTTGTTTTAAGCCACCTGTTTTGTTGTGCTTTGTTATGAATGCCCTAGAAGACAAATAAAAATGTAAATACAGTAGAATCTCTGGAAGTTGATCTCCCCAAGGGGCTGTAACAAACTGGTCAACATACAGAGGTGGGAAAAATAAGGAGCTAGGCCTTCTGTACTGATATGTGCATGTGGTGCATGTCTGGTCTATGAAAAGTAGGTCAACTTAAGGAGGCAGTCAATGTAGGGAGGTCAATTATGGAGTTTCTACTATACTTAAATTTTAGTGGAAGGCAAGAAGCATGGAGTCAATTATTTCCCTGTAATGAACATTCAGGATATTTAGCACTGACATAAGCACAGAAAAGGGTCCCTTAGATAGAACCACATCTCCTAACCTATGTGCGTATAGCTTTCTGTATCCCACCATCAGAGAACCGCCATGTGGGAAATAAAACCGCAACATGACTCCAACCCCCTTGAAATCACAGCCTTTCCTCTACAGGTGATCTAACATTTTGTGCACAATATTCCTAGCTTTTGTTGGAGACCTGAGAAATCGGCCAGTATCAATCCACAAGAGAATATTAATGAAATCAATGCAAGCTGAGTAACTCCAGAAAGGAAGTGGCTTTAAAAAAAAAATGAGATCAGACAACAAATCACCTTCTTACATTAATGCTAAAAAAATAAAACACATAGTTTCTCATAAGAGATGACATATAAATATTTCCTACTGAGACCAGTAGAAAGCTTCCAAATTGTGCTTCATCGAAAACTAACCCATGAACTACTCCTCAAAAAGGCAGTTTAGTGATCCAATAAGTTTTAGGAAACACAGAATTTTCTTTGGGACATCTGCTATGAACATTCCCACATTGCCTACTCTGAGAAATATTGTAGTTAGAAACAAAAACAAAAATATGTTAGCTAATATTTTAGTTCCCCAAGTTACTCCATTTCCTTATGACAATTGTTAATACCTAAGAGTGTACTTGATAAATAATGGCCATGCTATCCTAAATCTCACCAAGTACACTAAAGTTTACATGATATAAAAGGAACTATAAGCTACTTACTGTGTGCCATGTAAGAGGCACACGTTGGAAACACTGATGATTGACTATGGATAAGGTGGGAGGCTTATGCAGTTTGGGCAACTCTTTAAGGAAAAGAATATAAGATGACCATTTGAACACGTGAATATAAAAAGTTCCCACTAGGTCTTAGAATAGTCCCAGGCAGGTAAGAGTTTCTGAAGTTCATGCTTCACTAGCTTTACAGAAAATCTGCCTTTACTTAAAATATGGTTATCTTTATGAAATAAAATAGTAACTCAAATTAACAGTCATGTCAACAATATAGGAATGTATTTCTCTCTCGCATAAGAATCCAGAGATAGGCACTCCAGGGCTGATATTGTGACTGTGTTGCCCAAGTTCTTTCTATCTTGTCTCTATCATTTCTGGGATTTTTGCCCTTGACAAGTCCTTGGCTTGAGAAAAGGATGGAAGAATGGGCGTGTCCCTAACATGCTGGGCGAACTGCACCTGTAATATCTTATATCCCATTGGCCGGACCAAAGTCATGTGGCCTTTTCTTCAGTGGCTAGGGCACTGAGAAAGGTTCAAGTTCATTGGCCTCCACTAAATGTCAAGGTTTTGACTACTGTATTTGGGATAGTATTTTCTGTGACCCCCTTCCTCTCTTCTCCTCTCCTTTCCTATCTCTTCCTCCCAACTCTTAAACGTACAAACTCGTAGCTTTACTATGCAGTATTAATATCTTGTGTGTTGAGGCACTGGATTTCCCTAAAGCTATTGGAATAGGCTTAGATTATATGTGCTTTTAGAAAATTAAAGCCTTTTAAAAGAAAGTAAAATAGAAAAAAAAATCTTGGAAGGTAGGAGTTTCTACATTTGTTGTAAGCAAACTATACTTTTCATTCCTCTGTGAGGCCCCAAAAGACATGACTAGGCTTGAGGGGAGGGTGATGCCAAGTGAGGTGTGAGCAGACAGGGCGGAGGGCGGCTGCCAACTGCCGGCTCTTCTCACCCACCCCCTGGAATCCAGGAGGACTGGGGGGCTGTCGGGGAGGAAGTCTGACTCCACTTGCCTTAAAGCACCTTAAGGATTTTACTTCCTCTACCCCCACCTCCATGGGAGGAAGCAGGAATGTAAACAATTTTGGAGAGAAAGGTTTTAAAAAGAAAATCTGTATTTGAGTTGTTTGTAAGAGAGAAATGGAGGCTGGTCTGAGAAATGCCGAGCGGGTCAGTTGCTGGCTATTGAGCTATATATTCCTATTAATAGCTTGAGCTTTCTGTTCAAGAGCCTGTCAACAAATCAGTGAGCAGCGACAGATTCCCAGGAACAGTCTTTGGACATTTGGTAGGCTCACCCAGGGCCAGCTGTGTGCCCCTTCAGCCTGTTGGGTTTGGAATTCATCTCCTTCCTCCTCCTCCTCCTCCTCCTCCTCCTCTTCTTCTTCTTCTTCTTGTCACTTTATCACCCTGGGTAGAGTTCCATGGTGTCATAGCTTACAGAAACCTCAACCTTTGGGGCTCAAGCAATTCTCTTGCCTCAATCTGAGTAGCTAGAACTACAGATGCTCACCACAGCCTGGCTAGTTTCTCTATTTTTAGGAAAGATGGGGTCTCAGTCTTGCTTAGGTTGGTCTGGAACTCCTGAGCTCAAGCAGTGCACTCGCCTCAGCCTCCCAGAGTTCTAGGATTACAAGTGTGAGCCATCACACCCAGCCTGTCAGATCTTTTTATATGCTTTTAGCCCTTGATGTGTTCTGCATAAATGGTCTCCCTGATAATCTGAGAGTCAGGGACAGGGACTGAGGCTTCCTTACTTACACCTTATTCTCCAAATTTGCCTTGCTAGAGAGATTTGCATTGGGATTGTTGAGTCTTTGCCCAGCTCTTAATGATGTGGCGTCTTGTTTTTCCATTGGCAACTGTTCTTTGTGTGTACAGACTTTTTGGCATTAGAAACTTCTAGGTGAGGGAAGACAGGAAAGGAATGTAACAGGAGGGGAGAGGAGAAACAGGAGGAGGAGCTGGAAGGGGAGGGGTTAGAAGGCAGGAGGATGCCCCCTTCCCCAGCCCAGGAAAAACAGATGATCGCTTAGTTGAGGTCAGTGGGTGTTAGAGAGGAACACAGGAAAAACTGTCTGGCTTCATTTATTTTTAGTTCCACATCCCAAAGAAACAGATAATTTCTGAAACTCAATTTAAATCTACAGACAATTCTCAGGCACTTGCTACATATGAGAAACTGTTCTAGACCTTGGGAATATGTTGGACATGGGAGAAAAAGAGAGATAAAATAGGCTCCCTCTATTTAGTTTCCTGAGGAGCTAAAGTACAAGATAGTTAGTCATGGAAGTTTAGTAGGGGAGTCACTTCTTCCAATTTACTGCAAACTCTCCAAAATATCAAATGACAAATTGACTCATGAGAGCTCTTAAAAGTGAGAACTGGGTGTCTTCCAGGGGGTTATATAAGACAATAGCATTTATAAAAACGCTCTTCTTTTGTAGTTTTTCTTGATTCTGGAAGCTTCAATTACCCTTCTTGCCTCTGATAATTTCTGAAAACTGTGCAGGGACGTTACCCAACAAATGTCCATTTAAGCAAAGACAGGTCACTTCTGAAGCCCATGACCCGATAGAATTGCTTTTCTCAAATCTGGTTTCTGTTATCATAGATAGCGGAAAGCAAATGTTCAAAATAATTCTAAACAAATGGAACAAGTAAGACATTTGTAGAAGCAAACATTTCTTGCATTCATTCTGAGAAAACAACCATTTTGTTAGATTTATCTTCATCTTAGAACCCAATCCTTTAAACAGCAGGACCTGGGTAAAGCTTTTGCAATGTTCTTTCTTTTTAATATAATAGCATCTCTGATTCCTTCTGGGCATATGATGCTGCTACGTAGAATATACACTTCATTCTTTATTACAGAAAATACCTATAAACTTCTAGAGGCATATCTTTAATAAGTTTTGCTGGTTTTAATGCTTTTCTTATGGCAATTATGAGAATGATTTGCTGTTTTCCAAGTAGCTCTGGTGACTCCAGCCCAATTAATAGTTTAAAGAAGAAACTCAGAACTGAGGGTTACCAGAGGACAGCCACAGAGAGAATCACACATATGAAAGATGATAGGAAATAGAAGTGGGAAAGAAAAAAGCTGGTTTCACTCCTGAGACTGGGGGCAGTGGGCTGTGAGGTACACCCCCATCCATCCATTTCTTCCCCATCCTTGACTTCTCTCAGAAGCTATAGTCTTAGCAAATAAAGAGCACAAGCTAAACACTTAAGGGCATGACCAGGACTTCCATACATTGGCTGGAGAAACAGAGTAGATACATGAAGAAAGGGACTAAATGGATTCCAATGGCAGAACGCTGAGTCCTCAGAGTTTTCCAAAGCGTGCCTTCCGTAGTTCATACAGCAGAGATAATCAGCGAAATTTAACATGTGCAAAAGAAAAGAGGAATGTGGAGGCTAGGTGCAGAGTGGTTACAGCGTGGGCCATGTACACCGAGGCTGGTGGGTTTGAACCCAGCCCCGGCCAGCTAAACAACAATGGCAACCGCAACAACAACAATAAAAAAATAGCTGGGCATTGTGGTGGGTGCCTGTTGTCCCAGCTACTTGGCAGGCTGAGGCAAGAGAATTGCTTAAGCCCAAGAATGCATTTGAGGTTGCTGTGAGCTGAGACACCATGGCACTCTACTGAGGGCGACATAGTGAGACTCTGTCTCAAAAAAAAAAAAAAAAGAGGAGTGTGGTCTTCTGTCCTCACAATCCTCCCCATCAGAGGGGCAGACACAGAGGGACTCTTCTGCAGGTTTTCTTTGGTGCACATTGATGGCACCTAAGACACCGTAGCATTTGGTTCTTACAAGAGAGACAGAGGGCACTAAAATGGAAAAAAGGTTCATCTTCTGCTGTCATCGGAGAACACCTGTGATTTGGAGAGTTTGTCTCCACTGACCAGGGTGAGACTCTCTGGTCAGCTCTGATTATTAACTTTAGGTAGAGGAAAGATGGAGAGAATTAGGTTACTATCCGTGCTATCTGCCAACCTCCCACTGTCCAAACCCACATCGGTTCTTGGGTAAGAGCCCTGGACTCTGACCCTTCTCAGCTGGACCCCGGGAGAGATCTTCAGTGTCAATTCCCACGGGGCCATTTTTTCTTCTCAACAATATTAGATATCAAGGAGTTTTACCATCTTTAAAGACTGACATGGACCTTCTCTTGGTCCACGTCCTTACCCACACCGGCAGACACCTCATTGTCCCTGATTCTAAGGGAACGGCTCACTTTCTCAGCCATGAGTCAGTCTTGCATGGAGCTCATTCTTGGCTCTATACTCCAACCCACACTCAGCTTCCTTCTTTACTCTTCAGCTCTTCAGTGGCTGGGTGTCTTTCCTGCCCTTCCAGAGACTGTATTTCTTCTTCTTCTTCTGGTTTTTTTTTTTTGGTTTAGCAGGGCAGGGCTGGGTTCCAACCCAGCAGCCCCGGTGCATGGGGCCAGTGGTCTAACCACTGAGCTGCAGGTACCCAGCCTAAGAGACCACATCTCTCGTCTTGCACTGCAGTCTCCCCACCTTCTGGGTTTTTCTGTTGTTGAGTTCATTTTCTCCTTCCTTGCAGTGACACCCCTCCCATCCTGCCCATGCCAAATACCCACCCATTTGGGCTTTTTATGAATATCTGACCCACTTCGAGGTTTCCAGACACCGTGTTCTTCTTCATATTGCCTAGTTTTCTCTTGAGGCCTAAATCTTAGTTTTTAAGAGCTCCCTTTAGTTGATACGGCTCGTTCCCAAAATAGCTGGCCCTCATCCTTACTTGCTGTTTGGAAACCTGGCTACCTCCTGACACTGTGCATCTAAACGGATACTTAGTATTTTCTTTTTCCTCTTTGGCTCACTTTCCAGCCCTCTAAACTCAGGGTCAAGAAGACTAAATCCAACAGTCAAAATGAACACCTAAAAAAATGGGTCACTCAGGATTCTCTTTACAACTGTCAATTATTTTATGCTTTTCTGCTTTCTCTAAAATTGATACTGTTCCTCGGGCATTTACTCAAATATAGAAACAGTTGTTTATGTTTGATTTTTATAAGGCTTACATTTTCAAGCAGTTAGCATTTTTTGTGTGATGGCATAAACTCGAGACCTGGCTTGAGCTAATCAGTCGCGTACAACTGAGCTCTGTATAGCATTCTGATTCTTTAATTTGCTAATGGCCTATCATAAGATCATGGGGTTTGGACTGAGTGGCAGCCAGGATTAATCCGTCTGGATGTTCAGCTACAAATAGTTACCTCCGACAACATGCAGAGAGAACGTGCAACTGTTCTTCCTAACCAGCTTTAAAAATAACTATCTCAGAATGCTAGCAGCAATTTATGACCCCATTAGTCATAAATTCATCCATACTTTTTGTAACTCCATTTGTGTTCCCTAAGAAAACGGCTTCTGCTACAGACAACAGGTGCTCTCTTTGGCTGTATCAAATACAGAGAGAGAAACAGGCACACAGAATGAGGAAGAGAGAGAAGATTTTATTCTTTATGCTAATAAAATATGATCGAGGTATGATTTAATCTAGGAAAGCAGACAGGTAAAAAATTTAAATGTTTTCTACATTTAGTGTGATGTATTAGAAAGAATATTGATTTCAAACCACAGACAGATCTAGGTTGAAATTCCAGCTCTGTTTTTTTACTATCTCCTTGACGTCTCTGAATCTCAGCTTCACCTGTTAAAAAGATATTAACACATATATTGAATATCTGTTTTAGAATTAAAAGTAACAATAAAAGCATGTGATATTCAGTAGGTGCTCACTATATGGAAGTTGTAATAGTAAAATAGTAATGAGAGGAAGGGGGAACGGTGAGCTCTCACCTGTTGGGCACAGTGTAAGGGTATATGGCACAGCTCCTGGGTGCAGGGCTCAACTACAAGTAACAAGTGCAAATTATGTAACCTAATCTTTGTTTTGTTTTTTTGAGACAGAGTCTCACTTTCATCATACCTCAGAGCAATCTCAAACTCTTGGGCTCAAGAGATCCTCTTGCCTTAGTTTTTCATTTTTAGTAGAGACGGGGGTCTCACTCTTGCTCAGGTTGGTCTCAAATTCTTTTTTTTTTTTTTTTTTAATTTTTTAATTTTTTTATTAAATCATAGCTATGTACATTAGTATGATCATGGGGCATCATACACTAGTTTCACAGACCGGTTGACACATTTATATCACACTGGTTAACATAGCCTTCCTGGCAATTTCACAGTCATTGTGTTGAGACATTTACATTCCACATTTACTAAGTTTCACATATACCATTGTAAGATGC
>CAUYPK010140111.1:0-28365 GCA_963574355.1 Loris lydekkerianus | reverse complement strand
CACTCTGCCCCTAAGGATTAAGGCTGTAAGGCAGCTCACTCCCTGCCTTTAGGCTGCTCAGTCACTAGTTTACTTAGTCCCGCCCATTCCTTGCTCTGGGACCCTGAGGGCGGAGCTTGCCGGAGCAGTTCTTTCACAATGGCTTACTTTGCCCAGCTCAGTGGCTCATTCTGGGTCCCCAGACAATGCCCAACGTTCTCCACAGTCCTG
Organism: Loris lydekkerianus; assembly: GCA_963574355.1. NCBI lineage: Eukaryota > Metazoa > Chordata > Mammalia > Primates > Lorisidae > Loris > Loris lydekkerianus. The sequence continues at coordinate 28,155 of CAUYPK010140111.1, read as the reverse complement.
CTCAAGCTCTCCCCAAGGCAGCTCAACTGAGTGCCAAGTCCAAGAACACCAAAACAATTCACATGTAAGGTCTTTCCAGTTTGCAGTCTCACTGCTGCTTGTGCTCACGGTTGCCGGCGTGATTAGGTTGATCGAACACACACAGCCACTTACCAGTTTTCCACTGTTTTTGTCCTCTTCCTGGGGTCCAGAAGTCTCTTGCTGGCTCCCTGTATCCTCAAAGGGATCCTCATAGGCAGATCCCACCAGACAGAGAAGCCTGGAGTCTCGTCTCCCCAGACTCGCCATACCCAGTTACAGGAAAGCTGTTACTACTGTCTAATTTTTTTTTAATGCTTACAGCCACTCCATGAGTCGCTCCCCAGCAGAGCCCGGCTGGGGGTATGAGGGGTAGGCAGCAACAGCTTGCTTTTCCATTCTTGTGATACTTTATTGGAAAGAACGTGTTTCAACTCCATCCTGGTTAATAGAAAAAGATATAAGTCGACGTCTTTTTATGGCTGAATAGTATTCCATGGTATACATATACTGCAGCTTGTTAATCCATTCATGGGTGGATGGAAATTTATGTTGTTTCCACAACCCAGTCAGACTAGCCCCCCATCACAAAGTCCCAAAGTTGCAGATGCTGACGTGGACATGGAGAGAGGGGAACAATTACACTGTTAGTGGGACTGCAAACTAATACAGCCTCTTCAGAAAGAAGTATGGAGAACCCTCAAAGAACTCAAATTAAATCTCCCATTTGACCCCACAATCTCACTGCTAGTCATCTACCCAGAAGAAAAAATATCCTTTTATCATAAAGACCATAGAACTAGATTGTTTGTTGTGGTTTTTTTGTTTGTTTTTTTGTTTGAGACAGATTCTCACTTTGTTGCCCTAAGTAGAGTGCCTTGGGTATCATAGCTCATAGCAACCTCAAACTCTTGGGCTTAAGCCATCATCTTGCGTCAGCCTCCCAAGCAGCTGGGACTACAGGAATGCATCACCATGCCTGACTATTTTTCTATTTTTAGTAGAAATAGAAAATTGAGTTGGAGCAAAAGCCTTGCTTTTGCTCAGGCTGGTCTCTAACTCCTGAGCTTAAGCAATCCACCTGCCTTGGCCTCCCAGAATGCTGGATTACAGGTGTGAGCCACCACACCCAGCCTACAAGTTTCAGGATCTCTTGAAAACCTTTGCCTGTGAGTTTAAACTATGTGCCCACTGCTTACTTGGCCAGTTTCTTATCCTGCATGAACCACAGATCCATAGTCTCATTTGCTGGAATAACAGTGGCTACAGGGTGCTCAAGGATCTGGCTGGATATTATTTGGCTGAGATCAATTTCATTTATAGAAAGTCAGTCAACATCAATATGCTGAAGGTGACGTGGGGCAGATTGTTCTGGGCAGCAAGAAGAGCTTGGCTTACGGTAGGAGGGACCATGAGAAAGGGATGACAAGAGAAGCTTGATGTCAGGGCATAACAGCCAGGGCCTGTCAGGCAACTTCCATCAATTTCCTTTCGAAATATTTTATCTGGCCAAATGTTTTCCATCTCATTCTTTGTAGTCAAAATGCGTTTTACTGGTAGAGCAGCGATTCTCAGCCTGGTCTGCACATTAGAATCACCTGTGGGGGGTGGGTTATAAATCCCATGCCAGGCGATACCCCAGACCAATTGCATCAGAACCTCTGAGGGCAGGATCCAGACAGAGGTTTTTAAAGCCTCATCAAGGGCTCCATGAGAGAACTGTTGCTGTCTAAGGTAATCATGAGTCTTCAGTGAAAGAACTCCCGCAAACTTGAGTTTCCCTTTTCCCCTAAATACAGTTTTTAGGAGTCACATGAATTTTTCCCAAGTGTTCATTTTGAGAATGGACTGGATCAGTGTTTTTCAACCTTTCTCATCTCACGCCACACCTGAACCTATAGTTAAACTTCTGTGGCACACTTCAATTACATTGAGCCAAAAAAAGTGCCAAAAAAAAAAAAAAAAAAGAAAAAGAAAGAAAGAAAGAGAATATACTTACTGTGCTTTGAACTTATTTCAAAAATAATTTAATTAATAATCTTTAAAAATTTTCAAGGCACATCAGTTGAAAATCACTGGACTATATAATGCCTTACACGAAGGTCTATGAAGATGTTTTTCTTTTATTTTTTCACCAGCTATTCAAATGGCTGAATGTTTCATGAATTGATTAATTCAGTTCACACATCTGTCCATTCAAAAAGATCCTGTCAAATTGGATGTTCTCTGGTACAATATAGACAAGAACAATTGTTTATGGTTGCTTAGATTTTCAGTTTTCAAATTTTGGGCAGAATGCAGGTCCACACATAGATTAGAGACCAGGGAAGAAAAAAAATTAATTGCAAATGGATCATGATACTAATAGACTGATAGCACCCACAATTTTTAGAAAGCTGTAGCTATTATAGGGAATTATGGTTTTGCTTGGCAAAGGTAAATAGACATATCTGAATTCAATTGAAAAGTATTGCTTTTCATCTTTAATTTCTTGTTTTTACTTTCTGCTCAGAGGCATTACTTGAGGTGTCTCTCAAGCATAGCACAAATATTCATTGAACATCTTCTAAGAGCAAACTATAGAAGTATTGCCCTGGGTGGGGAGATCATTGTCATGGACACTGAACTGAACGGAATGGTATTAGATACCCCAGGAAACGACATTGTTTCTATTTGGGGAGTCAATGGATGGTATCTTAAGATCCACCTTAAGGTGGATCCGCTGAGGAACAGGCTGAGATCTGGGTGCAGCAAGTTTATTAGGGTGTACTCACATGAACAGCTCTGTGAAGCATGGGGGTCCCTCACTAAGGCTAGGGACTAAGGTCTTCTATCCCACCCAACCCCATAGTAGCCATCAGACTAGATACAGGCTGCCCCCATGGGGGAGGTGTAACCTTAGCAAGGAGCACCTGCAGAGAGCAATGCCTAGAGACAGACTCAGCTCAGAGTTCCCAGCATTTTAGACTGGAGGTGAGCTCCAGATAGCTCCCTCCAAGCCTGTTAGTTTTCTCACTTACTCATCTCAGTTAATAGCAAATCCATTTATCCAGTTGTTAGGCTAAAAGCCTTCCTGCTATCCTCCACGCTTCTGTATTTTTTCCATGCACATCTCTTCCATCAGTAAATCCTGGTGATTTTAACTTAAAAATTGATCTAGAATTCAACAGCCTTTCATTCCTCCACTGCCCTCTTCCTGACCTCTGTCCACATCCTGGCCATGGCCTGAGATGCTGGTCTAACCCGTCTCATTTCTTCTGATCTTGTCTTTTCAATTTTTAGCACAGCAACCAAACAAGCCCAAACAAACAAGTGGAAAGCCTGTTTGTCTGTGCTTCTGTCGAAAGTGCTCCCATGTCTTCTCAGACCTTCCATGACCCACCCTTAATCACTGTTCCAACCTCAGCGAGGAGCCACCTTCTTCCTGGAAGCCCTTCCTGACACCTGTCCAGCTCCTGCTCTTCTTCAGGCAATCGCTGAAAAGTTGCTTTCTCAGCAAGCCCTTCCAGGCCACCCTCCCCCTGATGCCTGTGCTCACCAGCCCCTTGTTCTACCTTTGTTCCCATTATATTTACTTGCATCTATTTCTCACACAGTTTTGATTTTTAGCCGTGATCATCGATTGTCTTCCCCAGTAGAATATAAGCTCCATGAGGACAGGTCTGGGTTTCTCCTTCGGTGGTTACTGAATATCTCCACGCCCCAGATCGGCATCTGGCATATAGTCCAGGCTCGATTAGTGAGTATGAAAACCAAGAAGATGATGTCAAATTGCAGAACTTAGAGGTCTTTCAGATGCAGCATCTCATGGTGTTCTAATGTGTTGGACTCATTTTTTGAAACTGACTGTTGGCCAGGCATGGTGGCTCATTTCTATAATCCTAGCACTCTGAGAGGCTGAGGTAGGTGCATTTCTGGAGCTCAGGAGTTTAAGACCAGTTTGAGACCTTGTCTCTACAAACAGAAAAACTAGCTGGACATTGTGACGAGTGCCTGTAGTCTCAGCTTCTTGGGAGGCTGAGACAAGAGGATTGCTTGAGCCCAAAAGTCTGAGGTTTCTGTGAGCTATGATGCCATAGCACTCTACCTAGAGCCACTAAGTAAGAGTATCTCAAAAATAAATAAATAATAAAACTGACTATTGTAGACTTCACAACCTTACACGTAGGATGAGCCCTAACAATTTGCACGTCAGGGTTTTGTTATTACTACCTTAATTGTATTCAAACACTTTTAATGAATAATGTAATTGAACTAGCTCCCTGAGGCTTTTAAAGGAAGTGATACATTCTTAAGTAGCTAATGAATCAATAAAACGGTCTCCTGAGACCTACCTAGGGTCCTGCTACTTAGCAAATTAATAATAGATCAATTTGTTCTTCAGTAGTATCCAAATTCTTATTCTCTGCAATAGCGGATCATTCTTTCCAACACACAAAGCTTCAGGAAAGTTTCTTGTTTGGGTTTGGATTGGTTTGGTTGGGTTGCCCTTTGTTACTGAGGATACTTGAGAGAACTGGTGTGTGTGGAATGAAGAAGATTTTGAAACTATTTCTTTCTACTTTTCTTTTTTTTTTTTATTAAATCATAGCTGTGCACATCAATATGATCATGGGGCATCATACACTAGTTTCATAAACCGTTTGACACATTTTCATCACACTGGTCTACATAGCCTTCCTGGTGTTTTTTTAGTTGTTGTGGCAAGACATTTACATTCTACATTTACTAAGTTTCACATATATCCTTGCAAGATGCACTTCGTCCAATTTCTTTCGCCAGTAAAATATCACAATGAAACCAACACAGTCTGTTTGAAATTACAGTGAAATTCTTGTTACTTGGCTTTCAAAATAAGGATCAAGAAATTTAATGAAAAGCCTTCACCCTTCCTTTTGTTCTGTTTTGTTTTTGGCAAGGTTTTGGGTCTGGGGGGAGGGTGTTGCTATTGTTTTATGGATTGAATCTTTCCATCTAAGAAAGCAAAATAGCAATTAGTCAACCTCTCAGAAGTTTACAAGATTGTACATAAAAGGGAATCATCTTGTCTTTTTAGTCTAGAGCAAGAAACATCCAGAAAGCTGTCTAGAAGGATGTTTGCACCATTGTTTTTCAGATAAGAAGTTAAACCACATTTTTATTTTCTGTTTGACTATCTTTACAGATTGTGAAGGTTTCTATTCATTTCCTGTGATTTAATTACATAAATAGTTCTTCAGAATAATCTAACAAACTCTACACTATCCTGGCATTATAAAATGCCTCCCAAAATAATGAGCAGGTCAGTCGATTAGACTTTTAACTCAGGTGTTTTTATAGAATTAAATTCAAACCTTTGCTTTATTCCTTCTTATAATATTTCTAATAAGTGTTTTGAAGTTTGCTAGGTGCTTTCCCATTATTCTACCTGATTCCCATAATAACTTTTTTTTGAAATTAGGTTTTCAAACCTCTGGAAGGTTAAGCAATTTGCCTAGGGTCACAAAGTAATTAATGATGGAGCTAGAGGAAAGATGAGAACGTATCCTTCAAATTTAAGTCCAGAAATCTTCCAACCTTATCATACAGCTTATTTGCTGGAGGAAAGTCCATGAAAAAAGACAAAAAAAAAAAAAAAGACAACTTTGGATCCCACCACTGGATCACAGTGATGACCTGCAAATACCACCTATCAGTGCCATGATCACTCCTCACTGAAGCCTAAGGTAACAATAGCAAGGAATTCTGACCCTAACAGGAAACTTCCAGGCCATCTTCATATGTGTATGTGTGTGTCTATGTTCTCAGGGACATGTTAACAGGCAACAGCTCTGTATATGAGAATACCCAACAAAAATCAGCTGATGATGGTTATTTAACAAGTTGGGGGGCGGGGGGAATGTCAGGGTAGACACAGGTGAATGGTTTGCGCTATGCACCCAGGATTTACACTAGGACTTGACTACCTACTCAGGCAAAATTGCAATTCCTCCTCTCAATTTGTTGCGGTAACTATGTTTGATCTTAATTGACATCTGTCAATAGTGAGAAAATATTGATCTCAATAATAGTATTGACATTTAACTGGGTGTTTGGGACAAAAGTATGAGACACTAGGAATCAGTGGCAGGTGACAATGGTGAGGCTCAGAACATAGGGGTCTTGATGTCAGTCCCACCTCTGTCCTTGCTAAATCAGTGAGCTCCCAAGAGCTGCTGGTGTGAGCTGAACTGGTGCTGTGCTGATGCATGTATTCACAGGCCATGAGCCTTAAGGCATAAAATAAAAGAATAAACATAAATTTACTTATGACCTCTATGCACTAAACATATACAAGGTTTTTAAAAAATAAGTGGCTTCATGAATTGAGATGATACTAAATACATTTAATTCATAAATAAAACAGGCAGCTAGTTAAAAGATGCTTCATTGGGCTATGTTGCGTAATAAACACTTGTTCCTGCCCAGCCTTCTGTGTCAGGCTCACTCTGCTACTTTAAGTGTCAATTCCCCCCCCACCTCCTTTGCCAGCCCTCACGTTCAGGGCTCCTTCTGTGTGCTACAGCACAGCTTCACCTTATGTTAGCTTTTGCTTAATAGACTGATTTTTTTTTCATTAGATGATAAACTCTGTGAATGCTGGGAATTCGCTCAATTTGTTCTCAAATCCAGCTCCTGGCTCAGTACTAGGCACTTCGGAAATTCTTCATTAATAAGTGCTTCATATTGCAGGACAGATCTGTGATATGTATAATTCTTGTCAGACCCAATCAAAAGCGCAGGTTCTGTCTCATGAGATTGGCTGGACAGCATTGTTAGAGAGGGTCAGGAATAGATTTCCCAAGAGCCAATTCACCTGAAAAACAAGAGGTGTTGGTTTGCACTTATGGGAGCAAAGCTTTCCCTGAGCAAGTCCATTGCCAAGAGCATCCCTGTGACACCTGCAGGGTCCAAACATTCACGTGTGCCCTCCCAAGAGCACAGCTGGAGGGATCTTATTTGTATCAGCACACACACCTGAGTGGCAATTAATTTGACTGTGCACCTGCTTCGAGTCTCCCCAGGGCATTGCCCTGCACCCCAGGAATCCACTTCTCTGAAATACAGTTTTCAAAAATGGAGGCTTCCCTAAAAGAGGGCTACTCACACTTCCATGACCCAAAGTCACATTTACATTCTCTAAGTATTGTAATTGTAAGACATTTGTTTTAGACACATAGGCAAGGCACCGGGTAGGTGCCATCACTGTAAGTGGCAGCTAACGTTTTTCATATTTAATATGAACCAGACATCATCTCATTTTATTCTCACAATAATTCTATCAGTTGGTATTTTCATTACCCACATTTTCCAAGGAAGAAAACAGAAGCATAAGGAATTTAAGAACCCTTCCAGGGTCTGTCTCTGTTAGTCACAGAACCAATCACATGGCATTGAGTAAGTAGCAGAACGGAAGAGGAATCTGTGGCCCTGGCAGCTGACTGTTGGCTGGTTCTTCCATGGCAAACACTGAGGTTTGTTTCAACCACATGTCAACTTCATAAAGAGAATAACCACAGGGGAAAAAGTTGTCTCCTTGTACAGATTAATAATTCATTTGGGGGGATTTTTTTTCTGGTATTTCCCACTAAATCCTTTGAACCCGGCCAGTGTTTGGACGGGAGTCACCTGTGCTGAGAGGGGTGCACAATCCCTACATGGGGCTCTGCTCCTTGCACCCCTCACTGCTGGCGGTTCCTCGGCCCAGCCCATGGTGGAACACACACATTTTTATTTGCCCCTTGGCCCCTGGCAAAGAGTTTTCAAATTTTTTAAATTTATTTTTATTTATTTTTTTATTTTTTTATTGTTGGGGATTCATTGAGGGTACAATAAAATTAAAATTTATTTTTGATTAACAATCATAACTGTATACATGTATGGGGTACAATGTGATGATTTAATATACAAAGTGGAATGCTTAAATCAAATTGATCAAAATCGCCATCACCTCCCTTATCTTGTGATAAAAGACATTTAAAATTTACTCTTAGTTATTTTGAAATGTACCCTCACATCGTGCACGTGAGGTGAGATCCCACCAGTCGTCCTCCCTCTCCCTTCCCTTCTCCCTCCTCTCTGCTAAACTGTATTTGTGTTTTATCATTCGTCTGTAGGTAAATGTTTATATATTGGTTTCATAATGGTATTGAGTACATTGGATACTTTTTTCCCATTTTTGAGATAGTTTACTAAGAAGCTGTTCCGACTACGTCCAGGTAAACAAACATGTTACGTCTCCATCTTTTTGTGACTGAATAGTATTCCATGGTGTACATATACAATTTGTTACTAAATTTGAAAAAGTGGGATAATTTACATAAAAGTCTTGGTTTCCCAGTCACCATATAAACCTGGAAGGTCTGGCAGCCTCTGCTGTGATAACATCAGCAGAGTTCAACAGGGGTTGTCCTCTTCCGCTGGGCACAGGCTCTTGAGTTTGTGTCACATTTCACCAACCCATGTTGTCTTTAAATCAGCAGAGGGGCCTCCCTAGCAGGACCATGTATTGTCTGACAACCAGGCACCCACGCCGAATGTGAGCTCAGAGCTAGAGAAACCAAGATTCCAGCCTAGAGTTAGCTTTTCCCTGATTTCAAAAAGCCCCAGAAAGGAGCATCAGTGCCGGTTCTGGAATTCTCACTCTCACCAAGAGGTCAGTGCCTCCGCCACGGGGAGGTCGGTTTAGCTCAGAACTTGTGCATTCCACTTACTCTCTCTGATCCTGTCTCACTATCTTGATGGCAAGCGGTACCCTGTGAATGGTAATGATTACAACAAGACCCCCAGCCCTGACCCTTCAGACTTTCAGGGCGTGATATGAGGCTTCTGTTACCATTGTCACCTGTAAGCTTTGGGGACACCCAGTGGAGCAGGTCCACAAGTCAGAGGGCAGGTCCTTTCATCATCTCCTCCTTGGTCAGCTCTGTTGTAGCCAGTCCCCCCTCTGTCACCCACACCAGAAACCTGGGGGGTGGTCTTATGATTTGCCCCTCAACTCACCACATGCAAACCCTGAGACCTGATGACTGTCTCTCAGTACTTCCAAGCCCACCATGTCTTCCCCAGGTCTCTGCCTCTCCTGCTGTGGGCCTTGTACTTTCAGCCGACTTTCTGCAACAGCAGTGCTCTCCGTCTGAGGCTTCCACAAGCCCACCCTGCACGGAAACATCAGGGCCATCAAACTAAAGCTTGAATGTAATTGGGTAGTTCCACCTGCTTCAGCCCCATCAGGGGCCTTCCTCTTCCCCTCAATCTAACAGAGAGGGCCTCCCTGCCAGCAGCCCCCACCCCACCCTTAATCTAACACAGAGGGCCTCCCTGCCCCCACCCCACCCTCAATCTAACACAGAGGGCCTCCCCGCCAGCAGCCCCCACCCCACTCCCGACCGATTCCTGCTACATTTTACTTGCCTCTCCGTTCCTGCACAGCACCAAGCTGCCCTGAGTTCCCTGGGTAAATAATAAGTGATTGGAGCAGTCTCTGGGGTGATATCAACATGAAATAGGTAGAGAATTTTGTAAGGAAGACATTTATTCACAAAAGCAGAAAGGACAGTCTTTTATTTAGTGGGAAAAAACTTGACTTTTCAAAGTTAGACACGGACAATTACACAGAGTTTATGCTGCTTCAGTAAACCTAAGGCAATTCCTTCCCTCCTCTCTGGCTTTGCCTGGCTAATTACTGCTCCTGTTTGAGTCTCTGCTTAGGTTTCTTCTCCTTGAAGCCTTTCCTAAAACTCAGGGGCTCCCCACTTCTCTCTCTCTCTCACACACAGGCCGGGATTGGTGCCCTCAGTGTATATTCACCTAAGGTTCCGTCCATACATGTATCATGGACCCTAGTAAGTCATATTTTGATTCTTTTTGTATTTATATGTTCCTTACTAAACTAGTACATGCTTAAGAATAAAGACTATGTATTACTTTCTTTGATCCCCAGAACCAAACACAAAGTAGTTTAAAACTATGAATGAATAAATAAATAAGCAAGCAAATGATGATACCAAAAAACTTACATGTGAATTAAGCCTCAAAACAAAACCTGATGTGTAGGATAAATTGATCTAAAAGTAACTTCACCACCAGTTTCAAATCAGATGATATTTTTGTTACTACAAATCATAAAACCAACCCTAACAATGCTAAAAAGTTGAGCAGTTGAACTCAGATTTGTCTAAATGTCATAGTATTTGTAGACAAAGAAATAATGTTCCTCTATCACAGAGATAAATTGATTTTTAAATATCGACTGCCTTTCTGTAAATTCATAAATGACGTAACAACTTTTGTGGAATAATGATTTCCTGCCACTCTCTACAGTTGCTATTCCCAGCAAATGATTTACCAGAATTTCAGGTAATAAAAGCAAATCAGGTCAGTGCTAAACATAAAATGTGGTAATTGTTAGTAACAGTCTTTTATGTTATTACTGTAATACTACATTTTGCTTTATACAAACAAGCGTTTGGATAAAAGCATCATTATTGAATTTGATATGCAGCAGTTATCTTAAAATGCTTATAAACAATGCTCCACTGTTCATAGAATAGACATTCAGTAACAGGAAGAGGTGTGCTCAAAGTATGCTAAAAGATTATTACCAGAAAAGTTAAAACTTAAAAGGAATATGTTAACCCTAAAGTATCTATGTGTATAGTTGGGCAAGTCTGTCTATGTTGATAAATTTTTACAGCATTATTAAAACCAATACTTAATTAAAATTTTGGTTACCAGCATCTATGTAACACAAGAGGAACAAATGGTCATCATTTCCATGTAAAATGTAAAATGATAGAAATAACTATATGTAACACATGCTCTGAATAATAAGGTATATGCAATACATAATTTTAGAAGGAGTGGTTCTCCCAAACTGTTATTTCAAGAACCAATGTTCTTAAACAAATGGCCATTCCAGGCAATCTCTAAGTAGATATTATGCCACTATGCGTTGTTAGACTTAAAACCAAAAGCAAAAGCCATGAAAAATAAAAATAAATTATTAGACTTTTAAAATCTTTTAATTTTTGAGCCAGGTATGGTGTCTCATGCCTGTAATCCTAGCAATTTGAAGGCTGAGGTGAGGAGATTACTTGTGGCCGGGAGTTCCAGAACAGCCTGAGATAGACCAAAGTCCCATCTCTCACACACACACAAAAAAAAATGGAAATAATTAGCTGGGCATGTATGCCCACAGCTGTAGTCCCAGCTACTCCAGAGTCTAAAGCAGGAGGATTGTTTGAGGCCAGGAATTTGAGGTTGTAGTGTGTATGGCATGATGGTGATGTATGGTCATGGTGTGACGACACTACTGCACTCTAGCTCAGGAAACAAAGTAAAACCCTGTCTCAAAACTAAAACTTTTGTCCTGTTAAGGAGAATGAAAAGACAAGCCACAGACTGGGAGAAAAGGTTTACAAACACACATCTGGTAAATGATGAGTACCCAGCAAATATAAAGAACTCTCAAAACTCAACAGCACAAAAAGATAAACAGTCCAATTAGGCCATGGGCAAAGGAAACTAAAAGGCCTTTCAACAGTGAGCACACAGAGAAAGTTCAACATGATTAGCTAATAGCAAAATATAAACTGAAACTGCAGTAACAACGCCAAATGCTGGATAGGAGGCAAAAAAGTGGATTCCCCATACATTGTCAGTGGGAATTGAGGGGTGGGGAAAGGGAAGAGCAGAGAGAGGGAAGGAGGGAGGGGGATGAAAGAAGGTAAGAGCAGAGGTGGGGAGGAGGAAGGGGACTGGGGTCTTGGTGTGTGACACACCTTTTGGGGGCAAGACACAATTATAAGAGGGACTTTACCTAACAAATGTAATCAGTATAACCTGGTTTCTTGTACCCTTAATGAATCCCCAACAATAAAGAAAAAAAAATGGTACAGCCCCTCTAGAAAACAGTTAGTCAATTTCTTTAAAAATTAAACATTCAAGTATTGTTTGACCCAGCCATTGCACTCCTGGGCACTTATGCCAGAGAAATGAAAACTTACATTCACATCAAAACCTGTATGCCAGTATTCATAGCAGCTTTATTCATAATACCCCCAACTGGAAACAACACACATTTCCTTCAATAGGCACATGGATAAACAAACTGATGACTGAAGTTATATACCATTCTTGAAATGATAAGATTATACAAATAACAAATAATTATCGGTTGACAGAGTTTAAGGATGAGCTAGAGATGGGGGGAGAGGGTATGGATAGTCAAGAGCAACGTGACCCGTTCTGCCTTGATGGAAATGTTCTGTCTCTTATATCAATGTCCACATCTTGAGTGAGCCATTGTGCTGCAGGTTTGTAGATGTAACTATATTAGTGTAAGGACTGCCTTGGAAAATATCACAAACAACTTTGCTTGACATTTCTCATAGCTCTGGAGACTAGAAGGCCAAGATCAAGGTAGAGGCACATGGCTTCCTTCTGAGGCCTTTCTCCCTGGCTTGTTGATGTCTATCTTCCCCTGTCTTCATATGGTCTTCCTCTGTACCAGTCATACGGGATTAGGGCTCATCCTAATGACCTATAATAATTTTAACTTAACTACCTCTTCAAAGACCCAGTTTTCAAATACAGTCACACTCTGGACTGCAACATATGATTTGTTCAGTTCAACCCAGTCCATGCCAGTTATCATGGAGAGATGAGTAAAGGGTAGGTGGGATCTCTCCATATTATTTCTTATGACTGCATGTGAAATTACAATTATCTCAAAACAAAACACTTACTTACAAAAATGTTTGTAATAAGTCAAATGTAGTGGAAGTGGCTGGACCTTGATGTAAGAGGAAAAGTCACTAGAATGTGCTCACATTGAAGTTTAGTCTTTTCCCTGAGATAAAGCAAAATGTTACATTGACTTCCAAGTGCCTCTGTTAGTCTGTTTAATATAGAGAGAGATTTTTAGTATTTTAATGGGCGGAATATCTTTAATCTTCACATCATTAGACTGTGTAACTCCATGTATATATTTTAATGCAAATGGACTTCAAGTTAAAAGGAATCAGAATCAAAGTTCAAACTCTACTTAAGTCTCAAATGTGTAATAATATCAGTAACCAAAACTAAAGATCAATTGCCTTGGCCTGATGAGATTTCAGAAATGTAGATTCTTTTTTAGCTTGAGAACTCCTTATGTTGTTTCTATTATTTTGCACATGAAGTGTGAACACCTGTGTCCTTGCTGTCAAAATGAAATCTTTGTTAACATTCATCAAAAACTCCTGACACATAGGTGGTGTGCACAGTTTCTCAATGTGCGTGATTACCCTCTCTACATGCAATGATCTGAAATCATACATTTCAGTTCCTAGCACAAACACTTTCTGTATTCATTATTTTTATCATATACCACCTCGTGTATTTTTTTCCTCAACTGTCCTTGTGTAGAAGCTAACTACCTACTCAGGAAAAACTCACTCTTCTCAGCTGAGATGCATTCTTGGGGTTATTCAACTCAACTGTTCTGGCATTTGATTCTTTCTTCATGGATTGGAAGAGCAAACCCACTGATGGTTAATCCAATCATGCCCACATAAGACTGTGGGTTGTAGCATTTAGCTCTTTCTATAATTTAAATCGCCATTTCTCTATGGTTGTTAGGGCTAAATTTTACCTAAGAGGAGGCTCTCATTTCAATCTGAAAATTGGCTTGTATGTGTATTAGGGGGCTGAGGCAGGAGGACGGCATTTGTCATTAAAAAATATAGTATTTAAGGGCACAGGCTTAGCAGCCAGGCCATGTGATTTGGAATCCTAGTTTCATCATTTACTAGTTGTGTGACTTTGGGCAATTACTTTAACTTCTCTCTGTTATGTCTGCACCATGTCCTAACCATATTCTGCCACCAACCTTCAAGGCAGCAAATTTAAAAAAGCATTACATTTGTTTCATTTACTTTAAATATTTTGAAATTTAAATATGAACAGCCCAATGGCCAAAAAACATATGAAAAAAATGCTCATCAGCCCTAATCATCAGAGAAATGCAAATTAAAACCATTCTGAACTATCACCTAACCCCAGTGAGAATTGCTCACATCACAAAGTTCCAAAACTACAGATGCTGGTGTGGATGTGGAGAGAAGGGAACACTTCTCCCAGTGATGGTGGGATTGCAAACTAATGTAGCCTCTTAAAAAAAGAATGAAGAATCCTCAAAGAACTCAAATTGGATCTTCCATTCAATCCCACAATCCTATTACGAGGCATCTACTCAGAAGAAAAAAATTATTTTATCATAAGGATATTTGGACTAGATTTTTTACTGCAGTTCAATTTATACTCACCAAGATGCTGAATCAACCCAAGTGCCCATCAATCCATTTGTGGTATATGTATCCCATGAAATACTATTTAGCCATAAAAAGGATAGAGACTTTACATTTTTTGTATTAACCTGGATAGATCTGGAGAACATTCTCTTTAATAAAGTATCACAGGATAGAAAAACAAGTATCAATATACTCAATACTAATATGAACCCAATAGACAAAGTAATATATACCCATGCAAAAGAAAAACTTGTGGGGAGGGGATGGGGAGATGGAGGAAGATTGGTGTACCCTCACCTAATGGGCACAATGTAAAGGTATATGGCACATTTTCTAGGTCAGGGGCAGAACTACAACAGGGATTACCTTACCTAACAAACACAAACATTATAACCTAATTATTTGTACCCTCATATAAATCTGAATTTTTCTAAAAATGTAAATTTCCAAAAGAGTAACAAACCAAATTAGATCTGAAATTAAAATTCATTTTTAAGTATAGATTGGTTTCTTTTTTTATAGAAACAGTGTTTCTCTCCCAGCCCAAGAATTATTTCTTTCCACTAAAAATATTGAGACAAAAATACATCATGGAGGAAGAGAGCTGAGTACCTAAATACAATTGATTTATAATTTCATAAGTACTAGTTAATGAACATTATGTATTTTTTTGTGAATATGAAAAGACTTTGGGGTGGGAAATCTGAAGTTCTCAGAAAATAACATTCATCAGAGGAATTAGGTTAGTTCTATCTTTATTGTTCCCACTGCTTCCAGAAAACATTTTGGTCTTCCTTGACCTTACATCCACTAACTTTCCACAGAACACCTATACTTGACCCTCTAAAATCCGGACTCTTTCTCTTCTTCCTGATGGCAGAGAAGGCAAAGAAAAGGAAGATGATGGTAATGCACGTTTCAGTGTGGGGCTTTCTGTGGCCTCCAGAGGCTTCTCTGAGCAAGACTGGGACAGGGTTTGGACAGGAGGGGTCTGTAGCATGTCCTGCCCTCCTGCCGCTAGCCTGCCGCCAACTCTTAAGGTAGCAAATCGGCTCTTAAAGAAGCATTATTTTTGTTTAAATATTTTTAAATTTAATCTAAAACTCAAACTCATTTTTAAAGTATATATGGCATGGCACTTTTTTTTTTTTTTTTTTAATAGTAGCAGTATTTTTCTTCCCAGCCCAAGAATTATTTCTTTCCACTCAAAATAACTGAGACAAAAATACATCACAGAAGAAAAGAGATAAATACCTATCAAAGATCTTTGATAGACCAAACAAAAGTGCACACTGGTGAAAAGAATCCCTATTTAGTAAACGGTGCTAGGGGAACTGGTTAGCCAGTATAGAAGACTGAAACTGGACCTGTACCTCTCACCACTGACAAAAATTGGCTCTTACTAAATAAAAGATTTAAAGTTGAGACATAAAAATCCTAGAAGAAAGCATGGGAAAAACTCTTGACACTACTGGCCTGGGAAAAGAATTTATGAAGAAGATCCCCTTTACAATTGCAGCAACATGAAAAAAATAAAATAAAATGGGACATGATCAAGCTAAAAAAAACTCCTGCACAGCTAAGGGTACCACAACTAAAGCAAACAGACAGCCTCCAGAATGGGAGAAGATATTTGCATGCTAGAAAGCTGACAAAGAATTTGATAATTCTAATTCTAATTCTCTGATAATTAGAATTTACAGAGAACTCAAATTAATCAACAAAAAAGAGCAATCTCATTTATAAATGGGCAAAAGACTGGAACAGAAACTTCTCTGAAGAAGACAAATGGCCAATGAGCACATGAAAAATGTTCATCGTCCCTAATCATCAGAGAAATGCAAATCAAAACCACTCTGAGGTATCACCTAACCCCAGTGAGAATAGCCTATATCACAAAATCCTGAGTCTGCAGATGACGGCGTTTGTAGAGAGAAGAGAATGATTTTACACTGCTGGGGGGATTGCAACCTAATACAGCCTCTCTGGAAAGAAGTATGGAGAATTCTCAAAGAGCTAAAAGTTGAGCTTCCATTTGGTCTCACAATCCCTATACTAGTTATCTACTCAGAAGAAACAAAAATCATTTCACCACAAAGACATTTGCACTAGATTGTTTAGCACAGCTCAATTCACAATTGCCAAGAAGTAGAAGCAACCCAAGTTCCATCAACACATGTATGGATTAATAAACTGTGGCATATGTATGCCATGGAGTACTATTCAGCCATAAAAAAGATAAAGACTTTATATCTTTTGTATTACCTGGATACAGCGGAATCATATTCTTCTTAGTAAAGGTTCACAAGAATGGAAAAGCAAGTATCCAAAGTACCCAATACTAATATGAAACCAATAGGAAAACAATTACCCACCTACATGAGAGTAAAACACAAGTATATTCAAGTGGACGAAAGGGGGAGAAAGAAAAGGGGGAAGGGAGGAGGAGGGGTAAACTCTCACCTACTGTGCACCATGTAGGGGTCTAGAGCACTCCCCCTGGATGAAGGGCTCAACTACACCTTTAACTTTACCTTAGAAATGCAAACAATATAACCTAACCCTCTGTACCCTCATACTAATCTGAAACTTTTTTTAAAGAGCTAAATACCTAAATGCAATTGGTTTGTAATTTCTTAAGTACCAGTTAATAAACAAGCTTTGCCTTGGAACATAAAACACCAAAGAAGGATTTTTTTTTCCATTTCTAGCATAAAGTAATATCAAATCTATACAGAAGTCACTGAATAATGGCATCACACGCAGAATCTAGTTCCCTTTGTCATAACTTTGTTGAACAAAGGTTAATAGAGGAACAGACAATAATAGCAAAGCTGTAGCGTGGGTTTTATATACTTGTTCGTACACTCCCTTTTCAAGACTACAAAGTGAAGTCCAACCTTTTATGGATCTACTGATGGTCATTTGTAAATGAAGAGAAGTTTGGCTTTCTACGGGTCTGTGTCTGACCCCAGAGAAAAAGGCATTGCCACCTCTCCAAAGGGAAAAAGATTCCTTGAACAAATGAAACCACTGGAAAAGCAAGTATGATTAAAAAAAAAAAAAAAAAAAAGACAGGAGAGGAGAGAAGAGTGCTAACTGTTTGACCCAGAGCAGACACAGAAAACGTTGAATGAGGTCTGGGAGGAAGGGAAGAGAGCAAGGACCTGGTTCTTAGAACAATGAGCTGTGAACAGAGAAAATCCAAGCTCAAGAGAGTATGCTTTTTGTTTTTAAAGTTTACTTACTGAAAAAGACATGAGATATAAGACTGGGATATGACCAATTTATATATATATATATATATATGATAAATTTAACAATGACCCACAATGTAAATCTATAGCTATATTTTCTCTCTATTCTCTAAAATCTGTAAACTAATTGAATCAACTTTGAAGGGAGCCTTTTCAATTTAACCCTTTTTTTTTTTTAAATAGATTTGAATAGTCTTACTAAAGAATTAACCACCACAGTGAAAATCTTTTATGAAAAAACTTAGTATGAATTTGAAAAACCTTCATTTTGGTTGCTGTTGCTTGATGCTAAACATATAGATGTGTACCAATGGCGATCAAGACTGTTAAGATATTAGTTGGATGAAATCCAATCACAGCATACAAGCCAGACTGGAAATGAGATTCCATCATGGGATTGGTGATGTGGAGACAAAAGCTATACCTCATTAACATGCACAGAATAAACAGTCCTAAGATTTTAGTTTTATCATTATTA
This sequence comes from Loris lydekkerianus, assembly GCA_963574355.1. NCBI lineage: Eukaryota > Metazoa > Chordata > Mammalia > Primates > Lorisidae > Loris > Loris lydekkerianus. Next base: position 10,090 of record CAUYPK010140111.1, on the reverse strand, counting down.
TTCATCAGACAATGTTTGCAAACAGAGTCTCAACAGAGTCTCCTATGGATATGTTGGGCTCGTGTGTGTCAATTTGTTCATGGAGACGGGATTTCCACCCACTCAGTGTGGTAAAGATTAACACCACTGTGTTTCTACTTGGCTGCTTTTTTATTTGCTCAGTGGACAAACAATTTAACTTAAGGCTTCTTTGCACACTTATACCGTGCCTTGGTTATCAGAGAGCTGTCCTTACCTGTCTGCAAAGGCCTTCTGGGAACACCACGGCCAACTCCCCCTTCCCTGCCATGCAAAGTGGGGTTCACCCTGCAGCCCGTTGTACAACTCTTTACCCCACAAAAATCAACAGTGCTTGGGTGTGGGGTTCACTTTTGTTCCCTCTAAAAGTGTGAGGAACTTTCACGCTTTTTAAGACAGGGCAACGCACACATCCGCAATGGAAGCAGACGTTTTGTCCAGTCCAAACAGGTCCTGACGGCCTAGCAGAGTGTGTGCCAATCCCAGCACTGCGTCGGCTGCTCGGGGCTTTCAGACTCAGCATTTCACCCGTGTTAAAACAGTCAGTCTGCTTATAGAACTGATGTGTTAATTCAGTGACACATTAATTAGCATTAGCTTGAACTGTTGCTCATTATTACCCTTCACGCCTTGGACCGGGGGAGGGTCTCCTTCCTTAGAACTGAGTACAATGGCGGGAAACACCCAAGGCAGAGAGAAAGGAGAGGAGTTTGACTCTTGGGGTGTTTCTCAGGCCCAGTGAAGACCCTAAGGGAGGGGCAGAGAGAGGCATAAAGGCCCTGGTGCATAACTACAGCGGAAGGAAGAGAACCGCAAGGCTCATTCTGCCTATTTCATAGTTTCTCCTACAGTGAGACATAAGACGTAACTCTTCAATCTATTCAAAACATACATAGCTAGAGATAAACTAGCCGTTCATGGGAATTTCCAGCTGATCCTCCCAGGAAGGCTCGTATTCTGTGTGAGCTGCCTGCCCTGAGAATTTGTCAGCACATTGGACTGCCTGGAACAAACGGCCTTGTTTCAATCTCTTTTGCACACAACATGTTTCTCTTAAATGCTGTGTATTGGTCCACCACGCCATTTCCCTGCATATGCAAATCTAATCTACACACCAATCTTTAATATTATAAGCCATTTTATGGATTGCAATTTAAAATGAAACCATATAATATACTTAATGAGAAATGTTTTTCTTATTAAGAGAAATTAGCAGGTTCTTGATTCATGCAGAATGCTCAGGTGCTTACTTTACAATGATTCTATTTTTAATGACAATATTTACCCAACCAAAATTTAACCCTTGAGAGTCCCTCCTTGCCACAGTCCATCAAGACATGAGTCACCGATGTTCCAGCTTTGCTAAGAATAGTCCACAGATGTGCTTTTAAGGAAAGAGGAATTTAAAAATAAATGCATTTGACAAGTTGCTGATCAGAAGCCTATATTTACCACAACCAAATTAGAATGGTGTTGCACAGAAGTTGAAGTTTATCACAGAAAAGTTCTGAAATTCTGTTCAGGTTCCACCTCATCGACCTTTCCGTTATTTTGGAAAGACATTTTGGCTTCTTCGACCTACACTTGTTCTCAGAACTCAGAAAGGACTTTTCTCCTTATGGTCTTTTGACCTCCAGCCTCACACACTGACCATTTACTGCCAAGCTCATGTCATCAGAAAAGGCTCAGGGAAAGGAGAGCTGCACTGGCACCAGACCCAGTGCACAGTGTGACTGCCCTGAAAATCACCTCTCTTCTCGCAGCCTCCACGCGCCCTTCTGCAACGTAAGGGTGTCAGAGGACCTTTCACACTGCCAGAGTTGATTGATTCAGACACCAACCTGAGCTGGGTCCGTGCTCTCAGACACACGTCCACGGGCAGCATGTTTTGTTACTTCTGCTGTTCTGCCCTATCTGGGTCTTGAAACAATGAAAAGAAATCCATGTTATGAAAGTTATGGAATTTGCTGTTCCTACTCAGAATTCGACACAGAGACTGAATATGTGTTCTTTATAGTAAAAATAATTGTTAATATTTTTATTAAGAAAGTAAGTTGTATGGAAAGGTATTGATACTTTGATATCCAAACTGAATCAACAGATGATGTTAGCAAGCAGCTTATTCAATTTGCTACATTAAAGGGGTAGGTTTCTGGCTCAAACCAGATTTAGAAATTTACATATGATTTTTAAGTCAGGGTTAGGTAGCAATATAGCTGATGTTCTAGGGATTCTGATCTACTTTCAAGGATTTATAGAGTGAATCCAAAGCTTCCCTTATTGTAATTATGTTCCTAGCTGCCTACATGGTCATTTTTAGAGCCTTGTGGTTAAAAATCTGACCAGTCTCTAAAATCATAAGGATCTGAGAATGTGAATGGTGCAAGAAGGAACAAATACTTGCCAAGTGCCCACTATGTAACCTACATAATGTATCTAGTCAAGTTAGATACACGGTTTTATTTCTTGGGAGTCTGTGTTTAACCTGGTAAAGACATGGGCTCTAAAGCCAGGCTGTGGCGGTCAAATACTTTATGCTGTTGAGTAGCAATAAAACACTGGCAATGCTTCTACTTCCTCATCTGTAAATTAAGGATTTTTAATACTGCTACATGTTGGGATATTTGGGAGGATTAAATGATAATGCTCTACAGTGGCAAGACCTGGCACATAGAAAACACTCAAGGAATGTTTGAGAATAAGAGGAACACACTTGTAAAATTCACGATGGAGTAAGAACTGTTTGGCATGTAGTTTACAGACAGACCCCAGAAGTGATTTAGACGTGTGAACAATAGGAATGAAACATTTTTTAAAGGAAATGTTCAGTAAGTTACAAAGAGGAAGAAGAAGTAACGTGAAAAAAGCATGGGACCTTGTTTAAAGAAACTTAAAACAGACAGAAACAAGATAAATGGATTAGAACTGAAGAAATCCATGTGCAGGCATAAAAGAAGATGTAACCCAACAAGAGAGGCTGTGAGAGCGCATGGATCCAGAACAAGTGAGTGGGACAGTGAGTGGGAATGAGGGACACATTACCAACTTAAAAAGTTGACTAAGTCTGAATTCAGCTCACAGGGAAACGCATGGAGCGATGCACTGAATTCATCTCGCTCAGCCAGCAGTGACTCACAACAGCCCATTCCTTGCCTGAAGGTGAGTGAAATATGGAAATAAGAGGCCAAACATAAAGATCAGACAAAAAAAGAGAGACTTATGAAAGAAGACGCCAAGAAATACCTAAATGAATTTAAAGAAGAAATCAGTGGTTTTATATGCCTGACAATAAGAACAAAGAAAATGCTGTGGTACAAAAACTCATGAAATTTTTAAATATTGAGACATAGCTGAGTTGGCAGGAATCTAAGGACAAGAAAGGCTATAAACAATGGGAAAGCATTGTCCATACCAGCAAGTACGGAGCTGGCTTTTACTCTGAGAGCATCTGTTCACTGCTACTGACAGAGAACGTCAGTTTTAATGGGCCCAAGTAGGGGAGAGGCCAATCAGAAATTTTCACATAAAACTAGAACATCAAAGTATAAAAAAGCTAGGACAGGGAGGGGGTGAGAAATGTAGAAAGTAATTTTGCATAAGGAACTTGTATGGCTCAGTCTAGACTCCAAGCAGAGAGTTAATACGATTAAAATACTTTCTGTGAGAATTCCCAACTATTTTCCCAGTCTGACATGGACAAGTGCCTTAAATTCACTTTACTTTTGTGACTTTAGAGTATTCAAGCTAAAAATTAAATTGCATTTACCATAGATTGACTTTACCTCTAAAATAAATGCTCTCTGGAGAAATGCATGTTAAAACCATACCTCAAATAATGCCCATGTAGGAAGTCCCAAGGAGTGTGAGCTCCCTCCTAATCAAAGTCTTCTGAACATATAAGGAAACAAGATACCATGAGTGAGTGAAAGGTAGAAGACCTCAAAAATAGATCAGCAAAGTTGCAGATATTGGAATTATCAGATTCAAAATATAAAATCAGTATTTTTTATATTTTCAAAGAAATTGAAAGCAGGGTGCAGGAATAAGAGACAATCAAAGTAGGAGAAAATAGAACTTATGAAAGTAAAATATTGAGAAACTAAATTTAAAATTTCAAAAAAAAAAAAAAGCTTGAAAAGCAGATTAGATACTGTTAAAGAAATAACTGGTAAAGTAGAAGGAATATCTAAAGAAATGCAACACAAAGAGACAAGAAAATTAGGGATAGGCAATCTTTGAAGAGATAATGGGTAAGAATTTTTTAGAGTTTATTAAAGATGACCATCTTCATTTTCAGGAAGCCTAATCAATTGTAAGCAGAATAAATAAAAGTGAGTCCCCAACTAGATACAATAGAGTGAAGTGAAGATATATGAAAGAGTATCAGGGGCCATGAGGTGGAACAAGGAAGAAAAACCCAGGTTTTTACAAGGGAATGAGTTTTGGATTAACAACTGGGCTCTCAAGAACAAAAATGAAAGTCAAATGATGTCAGAATAATATTCACAGTGCAGACAAGAAAAAAAAAGACTATCAACCTAGAAATGTATATTGAAAAAAAAAAGTTTCCATTACAAATGTGAAATAATACATTTTCATAAAAATAAAACTTGTGTTTATTTAAAAAAAATTTTATAAACCTTTGCTTAAAAACATTTAATATCAATAGTTCTTTACTAAAGAAACTTATAAACTAGGCTGAACTCCAGGTAGAATAAGAATGATTCCATAAAGAAAGTATAATATAGGATTCAAGAAGGAGTGGTTCAGGGGAGGCATCATTACTGTGTAGGTAAATTTATGCAAACAGTGATGTTATTAAACAATAAAAAACAATGTCTAATTTGGGAGCGTGTTAAATTTAAACTATAATTAAAATCCTGGAAAAGTAATAGCATATAAGTCTGGACAGGGACATGAGGGTTAAGGAATTTATGATATGGGAATTATTTGGGAGCAGTGAAAAGATTCTGATTTAGATTAAATATGCACATAAGAATTTCTAAAACAACCTTTAAAAGAAAACAAATATAACTTCCAAATTAGCAGCAAGAAAAATGGAAAGGAGAGAGAGATTATTAATCAATCATAATGGTAATGAAAGAGCAGAAAATAAAAGAAACCAGAAAAGTAGTTTAAATATAAAGCATAAATTATATTTGGATATATATTTATATATTTAGAGATAAATATAAGAATATTTAAAATAACAATGAATACAAATGGACCATAATCATAGTTAAAACACAAGAATTTTCAGGTTTTCATATTTTTTTTCTATAAAATAAAAAACTTCATGTAAAACCTAAGAGTTCAAAAAGATTAAAGGGTAAAATTATTATTTTTAAAAAGGATATGTGGTTCAATTGTTTAATTATCAGAAAAATATAGAAGCTTTGAAGTCAAACACATTGCCAGCGGTATAAGGTAATGACAACTAAAAATAAATAAATCACTAGAAAAATATAATAGTTCTAAACTTATAAGCATCTAATAATACATCAACAAAATATCAAAAGCAAAGATTTTGAGAAAGTGAACAGAAATTGACAAATCTAGGAGCAAAGCATGTTTTAGCACAGCTTTCAGTAAATAATGGATTAAATAGACAAAATGAGGAAGTATATAGAATATTTTAAAAAACAAATTTTAAGCTTGATCTAATAATGGACATATAGGAAACATAGCTCTCAACTCAAGAATGCATATTCTTGACCAGGTGCGGTGGCTCACGCCTGTAATCCTAACACTCTGGGAGGCCAAGGCTGGAGGATCACTTGAGCTCAGGAGTTCCAGACCAGCCTGAGAAAAAGAGATCCTGTCTCTATCAAATGTAGAAAAATTGGCCAGGCATGGTGGTGGGTTGCAGTAGTGCCAGCCACTCAGGAGGCTAAGGGAAAAGGATTACTTGAACCCAGGAGTCTGAAGTTGCTGTGAAATAGGCTGACACTATGGCAACAGAGCAACTCTGTCTCAAAAAAAATAGAAAGCATGTTATTTTACAGTAAGCAGAGGTCCTCAAACTTTTTAAACAGGGGGCTAGTTCACTGTCCCTCAGACTGTTGGAGGGCCAGACTATAGTTTTAAAAAAAAAATTATGAACAAATTCCTATGCACACTGCACATATATTATTTTGAAGTAAAAAAAACAAAACGGGAACAAATACAATCACACTGCCTCATGTGGCCCGCGGGCCATCATTTGAGGACCCCTTAGACCATAAGGGAAGTTTTAATATATATTAAGAGTTGGTTTCACACAGATAACATTTTTCTGACTACAGATAACATTTTATCTGTAGTCAGACAAACATTTTAAAATGTTATCACACAGATAACATTTTTCTGAGTACAACACTATGAAGTTATAAATCAATAAAAATTATAAGTGTTTTTCAGTTAAAAGATAGAATTCTTCTCAATACAAACTAACAAAAACCATGAATCAAGGTAGAAACCACACTGTAAATTGAAAATAACTTGAATGCAATAATAATTAAAAATTGTATAGTATTGTTTATGAGATATAGCAAAAGTGCCATTTAGAAGGAAAGATTGCTTTTAAAAAGTATGTTAGAAAAAGAACAAAAGTTCAAAGGTAAGGAACCAAGTATCAAATTGGGAAGTTAAAGAACAGAATAAGCCCAAAGAAAAATGAAAAAAAATTATAATTAGAAAACCAGAAGTAAGTAAGGTGGGAAGATACCATAGAGATTAATGAATAAAAATGTTTTTAAATAATAAATTGACAAAACATCTAGCAATGCTAATCAAAAGTTTAAAAGGAAGACACAAATTTTAAAAGGAATATTAAGGGACATGATGAAGGAAAGGACATTATGAGCAATTTTATGCTTAAAAATTTAAAAATTTGATTGAAGTGGGCTAAGTTCTGGAAAAATGTAAATATAAAAAGCTTATTAAAAAATAAATAAACACCACTTTACACTCACTAGGATGGCTAAAACCAAAAAGACAGACAATAACAAGTGTTGACAAGAATGTGGGTGAATTGGAACTGTCAAACATGATTAATAGAAATGTTAAATGGTCTAACCATTTTGGAAAACTTTGACAGTTCTTTAAAAAGTTAAAAATTAGAGGCAGCATGTTAGTGGCAATCCCAGTCTGAGAGCACATAGTCAAGAGATTTGAACACGTATGTTCCACAAAAACATGTACATTAATTATTCATAATAACGAAAAGATGAGGGGAAGAGTGGCTATAAATTGATGAGTGGATAAATCAAATGTGGTATTTCCATATAATAGAATATTATGCAATCTTAGGAAGAAATGAAGTGCTGATAAAGGCCACCTGGATGAACCTCAAAAAAACTATGTTAAGTGAAAAAAACTAGGCACAAATGTCACACATTACATGACTGCATTTATATGAATTGTTCAAAATTGGAAAATCCATGAAGACAGAAGGTAGGTTAGTGCTGCTGTGGGCTGGAGATAAAGAGGACTGGGCAGCAGACTGCTAATGGAGACCAGGTTTCTTTAGAGAGTGATGGAAATGTTCTGGAATTAGATAGTGGGAATGGTTGCACAACATTTCATTGTGTACTTTTAAATGATGAATTTTATGGCCTGTAAAATGCATATCAATAAAAAGTCTGAATGTTCCTATAACCACAAGAGCTACTCATCAGTAGATTCAAATCTTTCTAAAAAGACAACGTCATATTCATTTGGCTTTACAAGTAAACTCTATCACCTTTAACAAACTCTATAACAGTGAGAACGTGAATGCTACCCATTCACTTTATCATGCTGATACAACATTAAAAATAAAACAGCAAAGAAATTCTGAGAAAGAAAAATTATAGGAAATTTTTGTTATGAATATAATGATAGAAATCATACACAAATATTAGTAAACTGAATTTAGCCATGTATAATAAGATAACTTACCAAAGCCAAAAGCCAGTAGCAGGTTAATGCTTTAGAAAATTATTATATAATATACTACATTAACATATTAATTGATATAGAAAAACTTCTGATAAAATATAACAACCAGGAGTGATAAAAAGAAAAAAAATCCCACAGGAAAAGTCATGTTCAATGTTTGAATCTTTTTTAAAATTCCATAAGAACAAGAGACATAAAGGTTAGGAAGAAAAAAATAACACTGTCTGTTTGCAGTTTTATCATCAGTTATATTCAAAAAAATTATAGAAAATTATTAGTTATTCATAGTTCAGTAAAACTGATGAATAGAAGTACAACTTACAAAATTCATTTATATTTCCCTCCAGCAACAATAGTTGGAAAATGAAATTCTCAAAAAGAAATAATACATTTAAAGCAGCAAAAAATATATCACAACTCAAAACAGATCTAAAAGATGGACAAGAATTTTATTTTAAGAATTTAATCAGAAACATGAAAAGCCTTCATAAAGGGAGAGAAATCTGTATGGAAAGGCTTGGTATTGTACACGTTAGCCATCCCTATGCTGATATACAGCTATAATGAAATTGTAATCAAACTTCTTACTGAGTTTTGTATTTATAACTAGCTAGCCAGGAAGTTTTATAAAGAAGAACAGAGACTCGAGAATAGTCAATATAAGGCTGGAAACGAAAACTGACATAAAACTTTTTGCTTCCATGAAGCAATGCAGAAAACAGAAGTAAAGAGATTAATGAAACAGAATAGTCAAGAATAACCCATGCATGTGTGCACACTTGATATGTGACTCATGTCAGTGAGAAAGGAAGGATACTTTCTGATTTTGGAATTAAATATGCATATATTAAAAAGCAAAATGGACTCCTAACACCTAACACAAAATAAGAACAATTCCAGATTGCATAAAGAAATAAAATATGAACAGCAAAGTTTTTAAATTATTAGAAGAAAGTTTAAGAAGAAAACCTTTATGAACTCAGGAGATTAACTTCTTTTAAAGTTACAAAAAATGAAAATCATACAGAAAATTACTAATAAATTCAACTACATTAAAGGGAATAGTTTTTCCTTCCATCAAAAGTCTTCACAAAAAGGATAAAAGTAGATGCAAGACATATAATTGACAAAGGATTAGTATCCAAAATACATAAAGAACTCTTAGAAAAACTCAATAAAGAAAAGAGACTATTTGGGCATTTTACAGAAGAAGAAATAGAAATTACTAACAAACTTTGAAAAATATGTGCAACTATTTCAGAAATCATGGGATACATATTAAAAATTATTTTCAGCAAACTGGTAAGAATGGAAAAGTTACACAGTGGCAAGTGTTGGTGGACTAATAGGAACCTTCATACACTGCATATAGGAATGTACATTGTACTATCATTTTAGAAGATAATTTGGCATTACCTATTAAAGTTTATATATACACAAAACTACAATTCAGCAATCCACTTTTACACAAATGCACTAGAGAAATTCTTGCACATTTATCAGATAAGTACAAGATTATTCATAGCATTATTGGTAATTATGGCAAAACAACCTAATTGTCCATGCATTGTAAAAAGGAAAAATAAAAATTGTGACATAGTCACATAAAATCCTATACTGCTATAAAAATTAATAAAGCATAGCTATATTAATATAGATGAATTCTTAAAATATAATGTTGAGTAAGGTGTGAAAGGCAAATTACACAAGGGAACTATATACGCTGATTCTTTCATATACATGTAATTTTATATAAAGTGATGAATATTTCTTCCCCATTAATAGGACTGCTTCCCTAAACTCTAAGGAAGTTTCCTGAATTAAGGAAAACTTGGCAAATATATCTTCCATAAAAGTCAAGTGCCTGGAAATCATGGATTCAATTTTGTGGCCTGAAATCACACCTTCTGGGACATATTTTGGACCATAGGCAGAAAAAAAGTAGTTCCTTAGAGCATGTGCTGACTAGGAAGGGAGATTTGAGTTGGGATGTTAAGTGCCTACTGTTTGGGCATGATAGACCCTGATCCAAAGAGAAGATAGGGCCTGTCCCTCGCCAACTTACACCAAAAGCCTTTCAGAGAACAAAAAAAAAAAAAAAAAAAAAAAAAAAAAAAATTGTAAGTGTAACTAATACCAAATTAAAAAAAGC
>CAUYPK010140109.1:0-10479 GCA_963574355.1 Loris lydekkerianus | reverse complement strand
ATATACCCAGAAGACCAAAAATCACATCATAACAAAGATATTTGTACCAGAATGTTTATTGCAGCCCTATTCATAATTGCTAAGTCATGGAAAAAGCCCAAGTGCCCATTGATCCACAAATGGATTAATAAATTGTGGTATGTGTATACCATGAAATATTATGCAGTCTGAAAGAAAGATGGAGACTTTACCTCTTTCATGTTTACATGGAGCTGGAACATATTCTTCTTAGTAAGGTTTCTCAAGAATGGAAGAAAAAGTATCCAATGTACTCATCCCTACTCTGAAACTAATTTAGGGCTTTCACATCAAAGCTATAACCCAGTTATAACTTAAGAATAGGTGGAAGGGGGAAAGGGAGGGGAGGGAAGGGGGAGGTAGGTAGAGGGAGGGAGATTGGTGGGATTGCACCTGAGGTGCATCTTACAAGGGTATATGTGAAACTTAGTAAATGTGGAATGTAAATGTCTTAGCACAATAACAGAGAGGGTGCCTGGAAGACTATGTTAACCAGTATGATGAAAATGTGTCAAATGGTCTATGCAACCAGTGTATGGTGCCCCATGATCACATTAATGTACACAGCTATGATTTAATTAAAAAAAAAAAGATATTACCCTCTGAAAACAAATCTATCCCAAAGTCTAATAAAAAAGTAAACAAACAAGAATTGCTCAAGGTTGAGATGAATACTTACATCAGTTGAGAATCAATTTACTTCTATACAATGTTTAAACTCAAGCATTTTCAAAACTATGTGAGAAGCAAAATTACCTTCCAAAACACATGAACTTATATTATATGAACTATATTATAGATATAATTATCTCATCTCTCAAACAATGATAACAGTATAGAGTTGTTATACAGATTAAATGAAAAATATAGGTAAAGCTAGTACCAATGTACATCAGCACTCAACATATTAGCTAGTAATATTAGTTATTATTTTACTAAAATGATAATAATCAAATAGGCTAATCTAATGTGGACTAGAGTCATACTTGAAAGGTCAACTGTTTAGAAACAGTAGCTGAGATGGCACATATGAACAGCCAGTTGAAAAGGTAAACAGTTAAGAAAAAATAATCGCCTCTGAGCTGTCGTACACCCAAGGTAGCTATACAATGCAGACATAACATCTTTTCACCCTGAGAAGTGGTTTGTTTAGGAAAACCATGGTTTACACGTTGTCATTATTTTATCTTTCAACAAAATAATGGATTCTATCATTTCCACCAATCACAAGAAGTTCTCTGGATTTCAGTTGGAGTTACCTATCATTTTCGAATCAAAAATACAGTAGTAAGCCTCAGTTCGATCTACTATCAAATAGTACAAACAAGTTAATAAGTGGATAGCAAACATCTCAGTGGGACAAACACATCGTTATCAAGCCAAAAGAGAACTACAGTCAACAAATATAAAGACATTGAAGCTATTTTCAAAGTTTAAGTCACCCTGAACTATTCTGGGCCATTTGGGGGGGGGGGGGGAGCTGCTTTCATGAGATTATTCACTACGATTTCAACTGAAGGTCAAAATTAGCCCACTAACTCAGATAATTTAATACTGCAGCGGCAGGCAGTTTGCGATCATGAACGCGAATGACAAACGGGAGTAACGTAGTTACTCCTCTACCCCTCCCACTTTAGCCCTCCTCCCTGAAACAAAGTTTAAAGGTAGCCAAAAATTGTGAAGTCCTTTTTCTTTTTTTAAATTTCTCTGCCCTCCAAGATTTGAAAGGCGAAGTTAGCAAGCGAAGAGACAGGACCATGACAGAAAAGTAGAACCAAGACAAAGCCAGCAAGCGACCACGAGACAAGCTGAAGGGGGGACCTAGAAAGATGCTGTCCCCAAAGCTCAGCTGTGAGGGATCGCATTCATTCCTGGAAGGCTGTGCAGCCAGACCCGCTTCCCCCAGTCTGCCCGGAGGATGAAAGGGGAATCGCAGGACCCGAGACGAAGACTTAGACAAGAGAACGAGAAAAACTCAAAGCACAGCTTTGAATAATACCTCTCGGCCTTCAACTTCTCTACCCCAGAAAGCTGTCGGGTGCCGATGACGTCAATGACGCGCTGGCTCTGCTCGCGGCGCGGCGCTTTGCGGTGACATCACGCCGCCGCTTCGCTGCTCCGCCGCTCCGCCGCTCAGCTCACTTTCCCTCCGCTCACTTTACTCCAGAAACCCTTACAAATGTTGTGGAAGTTTGGGGCGACGCTCTAGAACCGTTTGGCTAGATGTGTACTTGTCCATCACCCACCCAAAATACAAATTTGGCATATTTAGCCAGGAAAAAATGTTAGTTACTAAAACTTTGTTCAAGTTTTTACTTTTGCTAAAGCTTGTTCCAGAGCCGTAGTCTCACTTTTTTCATTGCGAGACTCAAAATTAGCTTCCTAGAGCTTTGGTGGTGAACAATGGTTTCTTTATTTTGACAATCCATCGCTAAATGGCACTTCTGTAAAATATAGTAAAAATGAAACACTAAAAAAATGTAAAAAAAAAAAAAAACAAGCATGTGCAAAATGCAAGCCTGGAGCTTTAATTATTAGTTGCAATAAATGTAAAATTACATTTCTATATGTACAATGAAAACAATAGGAGAAAGAATTGTACATACTGTTAATTGAAAGTATACTATCAGCTATTAACACCATTGTTTTACATTCATAACTTTGTGTTTCAGCATTGTAATTTTTCAAAAGTTTTTTTATATTTTACATTTTATTAATTTTTAATTAAGATCTATATACATTTATGGGGTACAATGTGATGATTTGTATACAATGTGGAATGCTTAAATTGATTAACAACCATCACCTCACTTACCTTTTGTGGTAAGACATTTAAAATTTACTCTTAAGGAACCTCACCTAATGTGCATAATTCAAGGGTATATTTCACAGGTGTAATTTAATAAAAGTTATGCATGAGAAATAAAAAAAAAAAAAATGCTTTTCTCTCCCAGTAAGATACTGCTGGATATGAGCTGGAGCAATGGCAATCTGCCAGACGTACACTATCAGAAAGGCCATGTGAGGACTCGGATCACCCTGAAGAAGATTACTCGCTGAATGTACACTAACAGAAAGGAGAGGTGAAGACTCAGGTCACCCTGGAGAGGATTATTCGCTGGATGTTAGACTTGTAGGAAGTTGACTTGAAAACTCGGATCACCCTAAAGAAGATTACTCGCTAATTTGAACACTAACAGAAAGGCAAGGTGAGGACTCAGTTCACCCTGGAGAGGATTATTCGCTGGATGTTAGACTTGTAGGAAGTTGATGTGAGGACTCAGATCACCCTAGAGAAGATTACTTGCTAATTTGAACCCTAACAGAAAGGTGAGGTGAGAACTCGGATCGCCCTGTAGAGGATTACTGGCTGGATGTCAGACTTGTGGAACATCAGGTGAGGACTCGGATCACCCTGGAGAGGATTACTCGCTGGATGTTAGACTTGAAGGAAGTCGACGTGATGACTCGGATCACCCTGGAGAGGATTACTCCCTGGATGTTAGACTTGAAGAACGTCGAGGTGAGGACTCGGATCACACTGAAGAGGATTACTACCTAAATTTACAACTGCAGGAAGGCGAGGTGAGGATTAAGATCACCCAGGAAAGAATTACTCTGTGGATGTACACTAGCACAAGGGCGAGGTGAGGAGTCGTGTTTTTTGAAAGAGAGCTGGATAGATGTACACTACCCAAAAGGAATGTTGAAAACGCAGGTGCTCTGGGAGAAACTGCTGTACTCCTGCACAAAGAATAAAATGGGATTTTGGGTCTTGGCTTCAAAAAATACTGTCTAGAAGATGTGGGAATACGTCAGCAAAACTACTCTCACTGAAATCGTGTACTTTATAGCAATGCAGTTCTCACACAAGCTTAGGAGGACATAGGTATTGATGTTGGCTCAGTAGGAAGGTCGAGAGAGTTACATGTATGATAAAAACGAGTATTCTCTGGTAGATATTGCACTGAAGAAATATGGTGAAGGGTGTCTAAGGCGGAACTTGCAGATGAAACTTCTGGGGTGCAAAGAGTTTTGGAAGTTGGGAAACTTCTTTCCTGGGTATCTCTGTAACCATTCAGAAGGACAGGAAATAGTTTTTCCCCGCCGGAAGCATTCTGCTAGTTATCTGCAGTAGTGGGGATGAACCCCTGTTTCAATGACATCATACACGTTGTGCCATGGCTTTTGACACTTTAAATTACATTGGTGAGAAATTACCACTCAGCAGTAATTTTCAGAGCGTTGCATGTACGATAAGTACAAGTATTCTGCGGAATACATTGCACTTTGAAACGTGGAAGTTATTAAAAGTGCCTATGAACCATCTAGAAAACCAGGTATTGTGGAATTTTGAAAAAGGCATATATGGGTAGCTCTTAATAACATGACTTAAGAGAAGAAAATGCTTTGCTTTCCCAGTAAGATACTACTGGATATAAGCTGGAGCAGTGGCGATCTGCCAGATGTACACTATCAGAAATTCAATGTGAGGACATGGATCACCCTGGAGAAGATTACTCCCTGAATGTACACTAACAGAACGGTGAGGTGAGGACTTGGATCACCCTGGAGAGGATTACTCTGGATGTGCACTAGCAGAAACGCAAGGAAAGGACTCAGATCACCTAGGAGAGGATTACTTGCTGGATGTTAGACTAAAAGGAAGTCGAGATGAGGACTTGGATCACCCTGGAGAGGATTACTTGTTGGATGTTAGACTTGCTTGAAGTCGACATGAGGACTCTGATCACCCTGAAGAGGATTACTCACTGGATGTGCACTAACAGAAAGGTGAGGTGAGGACTCGGATCACCCTGGAGAGGATTACTCGCTGGATGTGCACTAGCAGAAAGGCGAGGTGAGGAGTCAGATCACGCAGGAGAGGATTACCCTCTGGATGTTGGACTTGAAGGAAGTCGAGCTGAGGACTCGGATCACCCTGGAGAGGATTACTTCCTGGATGTACACTAGGAGAAAGGCAACATGAGGAGTAGCGTTTTTTGGGAGAGAAGTGCTGGAAGGAAGCAGACTAGCCGAAAGGAATGTTGAAGAAGAGGGTGTTCTGGGAGGAAATTGCTGTATGCCTGCACAAAGAATGAAATGGGATTTGGGGTCTCTGTTCCAAAACATACTGTCTGGAATATGCTGGAATAGGTCGGCAAATTTACTCTCACTGAAATCGTGCACATTATAGCGATACAGTTCACACACCGGTTTAGAAGAACATGAGTATGGATGTTCCCTCAGCACAAGGGTTGAGAGAGTTACATGTATGATGAAAATTAGTATTTTCTGGTAGATACTGCACTGAACAAATATGCTGAAGTGTGTCTAAGGAGGAACTTGCAGATGAAACTTCTGGGGGGGCAAGCAGTTGTGGAAGTTGGGAAACTTCATTTCCAGGTATCTCTGTAACTGTTCATAAGGGGAGGAAACAGTTTTTCTTTGCCAGAAGCATTCTGCCGGTTATCTACAGTTCCGGTTGAACCCCTGTTTCACTGACATCATGAACTTTGTGCCATGGCTTTTGACACTTTAAATTACATTGGTTAGAAATTCCCACTCAACAGTAATTGTCAGAGAGTTGCATGTACAATAAGTAGAAGTATTCTGCAGAATACATTGCACTTTGAAACATGCAGAAGTTATTAAAAAGAAAGTGCCTATGAGCCATCTAGGAAACCAAGTATTGTGCGATTTTGAAAAAGGCATATATTGGTAGCTCTTAACAGCATGACTTAAGAGAAGAAAATGCTTTGCTCTCCCTGTACGATACTACTGGATATAAGCTGGAGCAGTGGAGATCTACCAGATGTACACTATCAGAAATTCCATGTGAGGATTCGAATCACCCTGGATGCATGTGCACTAGCAGATGCATGTGCACTAGCAGAAAGGTGATGTGAGGACTCACTGCATGTGCACTAGCAGAAAGGCGATATGAGGACTCGGATCACCCTAAGCAGGAGTACTCTCTGTATGTCAAACTTGAAGGAGTCGAGCTGAGGACTCAGATACGCGATCCTAGAGAGAATTACTCACTGGAGTTAGACTTGCAGAACGTCGAGGTGAGGACTCGGATGATCCTGGAGAAAATTACTACCTGGATTTACAACAGCAAAAGGGCAAAGTGAGGACTCGGATCACCCAGGAGAGGATTACTCGCTGGATATACACTAGCACAAGGGCGAGGTAAGGAGTCACGTTTATTTGGGAGAAGAGAACTGGATGGATGCACACTAGCCGAAAGAAATGTCGAAGACACGGGTGCTCTGTCCGGAAATTTCTGTATGCCTGCACAAAGAATGAAATGGGATTTGGGGTCTAGGCTTCAAAACATACTGTCTAGAATATGCTCTAATAGGTCAGCAAACCTACTCTCGCTGAAATCTTGCACATTATAGCAATACAGTTCGCACACCGCCTTAGGAGGACAAGGGTATTGATGTTCCCTCATGATGGTTGAGAGAGTTACATGTATGATGAGGAAAAGGACTATTCTCTGGTAGATATTGTACTGAAGAAATACACTGAAGTGTGTCTAAGGAGGAACTTGCAGATGAAACTTCTGGAGTGCAAAGAGTTTTGGAAGTTGGGAAACTTCTTTTCCGGGTAGCTCTGTAACCATTCATAAGGGGAGGAAACCGTTTTTCCCCACCAGAAGCATTACCAGAAGCATTCTGCCAGTTATCTGCAGTAGCGGGTTTGAACCCCTGTTTCACTGACATCACACATGTTGTGCCATGGGTTTTGACACTTTAAATTACATTGGTGAGAAATTCCCACTCAGCAGTAATTTTCAGAGTTGCATGTACAATAAGTAGAAGTATTCTGCGGAGTACATTGCACTTTGAAACATGCGGAAGTTATTATAAAGAAAGTGCCCATGAACCATCTAGGAAACCAGGTATTGTGGGATTTTGTAAAAAAGGCATATATTGGTAGCTCTTAATAGCATGACTTAAGAGAAGAAAATGCTTTGCTCTCCCTGTAAGATACTACTAGATATAAGCTGGAGCAGTGGTGATCTGTCAGATGTACACTATCAGAAATTCGATGTGAGGACTTGTATCACCCAGGAGATTACTCGCTGAATGTACACTAAAAGAAAGGTGAGGTGAGGACTTGGATCACCCTGAAGAGGATTACTCTCTGAATGTTAAACATGAAGGAAGTCGAGCTTAGGACTCGGATCGCCCTGGAGAAGATTACTCGCTGGATGTTAGACTTGCAGAACATTGAGGTGAGGACTCGGATCACCCTGGAGATTACTCGCATTACTCGCTGGATGTGTACTAGCAGAGAGGCGAGGTGAGGACTCGGATGACCCTGGAGATGATTACTCTCTGGATGTTAGACTTGAAGGAAGTCGACATGAGAACTCAGATCACCCTGGATTATATTACTCACTGGAAGTGCACTAGCAGAAAGGCGAGGTGAGGACTCGGATCACCCTGGAGAGGATTACACACTGGATGTGCAGTATCAGAAAAGCTATGTGAGGACTCAGATCACCCTGAAGAGGATTAGTCTCTGGAGGTGCACTAGCACAAAGGCAACGTGAGGACGCAGATCACCCTGGAGAGGATTATTCTCTGGATGTTAGACTTGAAGGAAGTCGAGCTGAGGACTCGGATCACTCTGGAGAGGATTACTCCCTGGATGTTAGACTTGCAGAACTTCAAGATGAGGCCTCGGATCGCCCTGGAGAGGATTACTCACTGGATGTGCACTAGCAGAAAGGCCAGTTGAGGTCTCGGATCACCCTAGAGAGGATTACTCTTTGGATGTTAGACTTGCAGGGAGTCTGGCTGAGGACTCGGATCACCCTGGAGAGCATTACTATAACAGCTGAATGTTAGACTTGAAGGAAGTCAACATGAGGACTCAGATCACCGTGGAGAGGATTACTTGCTGAATATACACTAACACAAGAGTGAAGTGAGGAGTTGCATTTGTTTGGGAGAGGAGAGCTGGATGGACGCACACTAGCCGAAAGGAAACTTGAAGACGGGGTGCTCTGTCTAGAAATTGCTGTATGCCTGCACAAAGAGCGAAATGGGATTTTGGGTCTAGGCTTCAAAACATACTGTCCGTAATATGCTGGAATAGATCAGCAAACCTACTCTCACTGAAGTCGTGCACTTTATAGCAAGACAGTTCGCACACCGGCTTAGGAGGACATGGGTATTGATGTTCCCTCAGGAGGGTTAAGAGAGTTACATGTATGATAAAAACGAGTATTCTCTGGTAGATATTGCGCTGAAGAACTACGCTGAAGGGTGTCTAAGGAGGAACTTGCAGATGAAACTTCTGGGGTGCAAGCAGTTGTGGTAGTTGGGAAACTTCTTTTCCAGGTAGATCTGTAACCGTTCATAAGTGGAGGAAACCGTTTTTCATTACCAGAAGCATTCTGCCGGTTATCTGTAGTTCCGAGTCTGAACCCCAGGTTCACTGACATCATGCACATTGTGCCATGGCTTTTGACACTTTAAATTACTTTGGTTAGAAATTCCCACTCAGCAGTAATTGTCAGAGAGTTGCATGTTCAATAAGTGGACATATTCTGCGGAATACATTGCACTTTGAAACATGCAGAAGTTATAAAGAAAGTGCCTATGAACCATCTAGGAAACCAGGTATTGTGGGATTTTGAAAAAGGCATATATTGGTAGCTCTTAATAGCATGACTTAAGAGAAGAAAATGCTTTGCTCTCCCTGTAAGATACTACTGGATATAAGCTGGAGCAGTGGCGATCTACCAGATGTACACTATCAGAAATTCCATGTGAGAACTCTGATCACCCTGGAGATTACTGGCTGCATGTGCACTAGCAGAAAGGCGATGTGAGGACTCGGATCACCCTGATGCGGAATACTCTCTGTATGTCAAACTTGAAGGAAGTCGAGCTGAGGACTCAGATCAGTAATCCTAGAGAGGATTACTCACTGGATGTTAGACTTGCAGAACCTCGAAGTGAGGACTTGGATCACCACCCTGAAGAAGAATACTCACTGGATGAGCAGTACAAGAAAGGCGAGGTTAACATAGCCTTCCTGGCATTTTCCCAGTTACCGTGCCAAGACATTTATATTCCACATTTACTAAGTTTCACATATACCCTGGTAAGATGCCCCGCAGGTGTAATCCCACCAGTACCCCTCCCTCCACCCACCTCTACACTCCCTCCTCTCCCTTTCCCCCTTTTCCCTATTCTTAGGTTGTAACTGGGTTATATTAGGTTGTTTCAAATGTTTTGTCCGTTTTAATGTCATGTGTTTTTGTAGCTCCATATCTCAGTATATACTGATTGATGGAGAATTTTGTACTCTATACATTGATGCTGTTCATTTTTTTCTACTTTTAATTTTTTTTATTCTTTTCAGCCTATTACTATATGATGTCATTAAGCGATTTTGGGCCAATTTTTCTCTAAGAATTCAAATTGAACCAAAGTGCTGCCAAAACAGCCCGAAAAATTAACCAGGCATTTGGCAATGAGACTGTTAATGAACGCACTGTTTGACGTTGGTTTGTGAAATTTCGTTCCGGAAATTTTAGCCTTGAAGTTGAGCCCCGAAGTGGTTGATCTAGAGTAATCCAGGACGAGGATTTGAGGACCCTGGTGGAGACTGACCCATCACAAACAGTGCGTGGGATGGCAGAAGAACTGGGTGTCAGCTCCCATGTGGTTTTTGATGGTTTGAAATGTATTGGAAAGGTGAAAAAGCTCGAAAAGTGGGTGGCCCACGATTTAAATGATCGGCAGAAATTGTCACGTTTTGAGGTTTGTTCTTCATTGCTTTTGCACAACCAAAATGATCCTTTTTTGGATCAAATCATCACGTGTGATGAAGAGTGGATTCTCTACGACAATAGGAAACATTCAGGACAGTGGTTGGACATCGATGAGCCACTCAGGCACTTCCCAAAGGTGAAACCCCACAAAAAAAAGATTATGATTATTGTATGGTGGTCAGCAGCTGGTGTGATTCACTAACTTTCTGCAACCAGGCCAAACCATCACAGCAGAGTCCTATTGTGAGAAAATTGACAAAATGTACTGAAAATTGCATCAGCAGCCGCCAGCACTGGTCAACAGAAGAGGTCCGATCCTGCTCCATGACAACGCCCAGCTGCACGTCTCACAAATCACTGTCCAAAAATTAAAGGAATTGAGCTTCGAAGTTTTGCCCCACCCACCATACTCCCCAGACCTATCGCCAAATGACTACCATCTTTTCAAGCACTTCGATAACTTTCTCACTGGTAGAACCTTTGCCAATCAGGACCTAGCAAAAACGGCCTTCCTTGACTTCATCGAATCCCGAGCACCCAATTTTTATGCCAATGGAATTAATCGACTTGTGTTATGTTGGCAAAAGTGCACTGATTCAAATGGCACTTATTTCGATTAAATTGAATAAATATTCACTGAGATATTACAGTTTAAAGTA
>CAUYPK010140108.1:0-37334 GCA_963574355.1 Loris lydekkerianus | reverse complement strand
TATTTTATGAGGAGGACTCCCCAGGCAATTGAAGCAGTATCAAAAATACACTACTGGGACCTGATCAAACTAAAAGCTTCTGCACAGCCAAGAACATAGTGAGTAAAGCAAGCAGACAGCCCTCAGAATGGGAGAAAATATTTGCAGGTTATACTTCCAATAAAGGTCTAATAACCAGAATCCACAGAGAACTCAAATTTATTTGCAAGAAAAGAACATGTGACCCCGTCTCAGAGTGGGCAAGGGACTTAAAGAGAAACTTCTCTAAAGAAGACAGAAACATGATCTACAAACACATGAAAAAAAGCTCCTCATCCTTAATCATCAGAGAAATGCAAATCAAAACTACTTTGATATATCACCTAAACCCAGTAAGAGTAGCCCACATAACAAAATCCCAAAACCAGAGATGTTGGCATGGATGTGAATAAAAGGGCACACTTCTACACTGCTGGTGGGAATGCACACTAATATGTTCCTTCTGGAAGGATGTTTAGAGAATACTTAGAGACCTAAAAATAGACCTGCCATTTGATCCCATAATTCCTTTACTAGGTTTATACCCAGAAGACCAAAAATCACAATATAATAAAGACATCTGTACCAGAATGTTTATTACAGCCCAATTCATAATCACTAAGTCATGGAAGAAGCCCAAGTGCCCATCGACCCATGAATGGACTAGCAAATTGTGGTACGTGTATACCATGGAATATTATGCAGCCTTAAAGAAAGATGAAGACTTTACCTCTTTCTTGTTTACACGGATGGAGCTGGAACATATTCTTCTTAGCAAAGTATCTCAGGAATGTAAGAAAAAGTATCCAATGTACTCAGCTCTACTATGAAGCTAAATTATAGCTTTCACATGAAGGCTATAACCCAACTGTAGCACAAGACTGTGAGGGGGGTGGTTAGGGTGAAAGGAGGGTAATGGGTGGAGCCACACTTATGATTCATCTTAGAATGGGTACAGGCAAAACTTCTTAAAGGCAGAGTACAAATGTCTACGTACAATAACTAAGAAAATGGCATGAAGGCTACATTGAACAGTTTGATGAGAATATTTCAGATTGTATATGAAACCAGCACATTGTACCCCTTGATTGCATTAATGTACACAGCTATGATTTTACAATAAAAAAAAAGTTCTTAATCCATCTGTAATTGATTTTTTTTTTTTTTTTTTAATGTGTGGGATAGGTTTGGAATCTTTCCCCTGGTCTGCAAGGCCACTTCCATCATGTAACAAGGTTCCAGGTGTGTGTGGGCCTACTGTTTTTTTTTTTTTTTTTAATTTGTTTTTTTTTTTTTTTAATCTTGTGCCAGTATCTCGTTGCCTTCATTAATGCTTAAATCTTTAAAATAAATCCTGATTTCCAGATGACAAATCTTTACAATTTGATTTCCATCTTGGAAGGTCTTTTTTCTTTCATATATATTTTAATATCAGATTGTCAAGTTCTTTGAAATTGCATTGAATCTATAGGTCAGGATAGAAGAACTAAAATCTTTATGATATAGTGTCTTCCTATCCACAAATAGGGCATATTTCTTCACTTAAGTCTTTTTAAAAATGTCTTTAAAAATTTTTACAATTTTCTTTATAATGTTTTGAACATACTTTGCTAGATTTATTATAAAGTACCTCACAGGTTTTGACTTTTCAATGGTATCTGTGTAGCTGCTTTTGCTTCTATAAATAGTATCTCTTTAAAAAAAGTATCAGATATTTCATACTCTTACAGCTGTTTTTTAATCTTGTAAGTTATATCTTATAACTCTTTCTTATAACTGTTAATTTCAGTCTTTTGTTAGGTTCTTTTGGCTTTCCTAGATAAACAGTTGTATCATTTTCAAATAAAAGTCTCATTTTATTTTTCTGAGAAATCTTAGTAATTTTGATGACTTTTTCATATCTTTTTTTTAAATTATTAAATCATAGCTGTGTACATTAATGCGATCATGGGGCACCATACACTGGTTTTATAGACCATTTGACACATTTTCATCACACTGGTTAACATAGCCTTCCTGGCATTTTCTCAGTTATTGTGTTTGTATTCTACATTTACTAAGTTTCACATGTACTCTTGTAAGACACACTGCAGGTGTAATCCCTCCAATCACCCTCCCTCCCCGCCCTCTTCCCCATATTCTTAGGTACCCTAGGATTCTTTATGAGGCTTAGCTATTACTAAGCTCATAGAATCCGTAACACGTGCTTAGCACAATGAACTATCATTAAACGCTAACTGGAATTACTCGCCGTTGTAATTAGTAGCTCCATTATCTCCTTATCTGGAGCTGCTGAGGACTCTACTTGTGGAAAAGAGATGTCAAGCCCGGCCCAACAAGCTGGCACTGGTTAGAGAAATGCTCATCTGCTTACAGTATCCCTGTTGCCCACTCAGTAGGAGAGGGAAGGCTGTATGACATGATCCAGTTAAGAAACATTTATATTCTGTTTGTTTAGAGTAAGCCAGAATGTTTCTTCCCAACTGTCTATCAAGGATGACATCTTAAAAGGCCATATTTATTATAAACATTTCAAAAATTGCTTTCAAAGGATTATGATCCAAAGTAAGTCGTAATCCACAAAAGTAGATGTGCCTTTTTGCTTTACAGCGAACCCCCCCCCCCCATGCCATCAGAAATTCAGAAAAATCACTTACTGTTCCTGTATATGGAAACAGGTATTTATTGGGGGTTTTCTGCATGCAAGAAACTATTCTAAGCCCTGAAGATAAAGTGTCTAACTATGTGAAATGACAGGGTTTGTTTAAACTGTGTTTAAATAGCTGTGCTGTAATATAAACACACGTAGCTCCTGTCCTCCTGGTGCTCACATTCTGATGGAGGAACTATAATGTAAATGCATAAATAAATAAAATTAATTAAAATCTAATGTTCATAAAGTTTGTGGAAGTAGCGGTAAGTACTGTGAAGAAAAACAAAGCACGATGAGAAAGCAATGAGCAATTCCCCTCCCCCAGGTAATGGTCAAAGGTCTGTCTGCTGAAATACTATTTGAACGCAGGTATTTAACAGTGAAGGAAGGAGCCAAGAAGACAGACGGAGAACAGATTTTTCTGCCAAAAGAAGCCGTAAGTGCAAAGGTCCTGTGGCAGAGTATGCCTGGGTGTTAAAGGAACAGCAGGGTCACTGTAATGGAAAGAAGGGTGGTTTCAAAAAAACAAATAAGACTTCAATGTGGTGGACAGCAGCCCACCAGAACAGAAGCTATGTACAAACATTTAGTAAGTGTGTCTGCTGAGCATTAATCACGGTTGGAAAGGAGATTGGGGGACACGTGGAGGACAGTTGACATGGAACCAGCGTGTTATCTCACCATCATTATTAGTCTTAGCTCCAGAAACCTTACCCACTTAGGATATGGATTTTCACTACTCATTCCTTCAGGGAGTGTATTTATTCATTGATTCAACTCATTTTTAAAAGTGGATCTGAGAAGATTCCATAGTGGCTGTACCAATTTACATTCAACAACAACACAGTTTCTGCACCTCGCCACACTTACTATGTTTTGTCTTTTGATAAAGCCTTCTTTCCAGTTGTAGGGTGATAGGTTATTTGGGTTTTGATTTGCATTTTCCTGATGATTAAACAATGTTGTTGGAAAAGAGGGTATGACACCATTCACTGGGATATAGGTGTTCTGGTAGGTTTGTTAACTCTGATCAGGGTTTCCCCAGACCCTCTAGAAATTCAGCAGTTATCAGAGCCCCAGGAGGGTCGTCAGATGTGGAGTCTAAGCTTCATCTCCCCAGGAGCCTCGAGCCTCGAGCCTCGAGGAATTACAGTGCAAATAGGTAAGAGATGATGAACTTGGATCTTCAGAGGCGATGGTTGGCAGAGTGGCCCAAACCTGGAGAACAGACTCATAAAAGAGAGGGAGAAAATCTCATCCACTGTCCTGTGTCGACAGGAAATCTTCTCTGGGGTGGTAGAGGATGAGCCAGTTTTGGTCTCTGTGCCAGAAAATGGCCCTGGATGCTTCTTGATGTAGCTCCATGTGCTTTCCTCACCACTGCCTCTAAACACAGGTCCTGGGAAACCTGTTAGAAGTTTTGGAGAAGAGAAACTGAAGCAACAAGTATTACCACGTTGATGCAGAAAGGACCACCAGCACTCTTACAACCATCTCAGTGAGGGCAGAAGTAACTGCTCCGAGTTTGATAGGAATGACCAGCAGAGTCCTAGGTGAATGTCACCTATGACATTTTCCAGCCTGGCAGCAGCAGCAATGGGACCCACACACACACTAGGGACAGTAGGGGGTGCATGGCTTAGCTTTCTCAGCTGCTGAGATCCCAAGGCACTCTGCATCCATTAGGATTTATGATTGCAGCTGGAAAATGTCACATCACATAAGGAGGACACATGGCCATGTGTTTCATAACAGGGACCCAAGGTGACCAAGAGTCGGACTGGTTGTTGTTGTTTTTTGTTTGTTTGTTTGTTTGTTTCATTCATCCATGGATTTACTCATTTGTCTCATACCGGCTGTTAACTTTCCACTTATTCACACATCCACATTCCAGGAGCCTTTACGGCATGGCTGGAGCTGTCAGCCGTTTTCCTTCCCCAGTCAGGTTGGCAGCTAACAGGAGAGGGGATTCCCCGAGCCTTCAAGATGTCATAGCAAAGATGGTGCAGCTCTTGGCTCTGGATCAGAAATTAGGAGGTTCTGTCCCTTGGCTCCACCACTTTGTAGCAGAGTGACTTCTTTCTTAACTTCTCTGAGCCTTGTTTTCCTCATCTGTAAAACAAGACTAAGAACAGTCTTGTGCTTTTGAAGTTTCCTGTGAGTGATCTATGGAGAGTGAGATGTTACATAGAAAGCACTTCCTGGCACATCCTAGGTAGATGAATGCTAGATGTTGTTATGATGATTCAGAATGGAAGTAGAATCAGTGAGTGGGTGGGGGGCAGGGGAGAGGGCAAGGGACGGGAAGAAGAGGAGTAAATCCAGTCCTATAAATTTCAGTAGTCAGAGAAATTATTTAAAGACCGGAGACTGCCAGATTGGAATCCCTGAATCCTGTTTTTTAAAGAAATGAAATGATGTTTAGTAGTAATTTTAAATGGTCATAGGAAGCAATTGCCTTTGTTTCAGACCATTTTACTGAATGTCTGAGCAGTGAGATGAATATTACTTTCCGAGCATCCCTTAACCAAGGTACTGATTCAAGAGAACGCCAGGATGGCCAGTAAGATGAGAGATTCCAGTGGAGGACAGCGAGACAGTTGCTCGGACTGGCCTGACCAACTCATTCAATCAAAGGAGAGTTTTGTTTCAGATGCCTCCAATCTCTCTGTCCACTCCCAATTTGGACAAATAACTGTCAGCTTAATTGAGTGTCTGACTGAATTCAGATGTGATAGGTGATTTTCTTCTTAATCAGTCCCTAACAGGTAGACATAAAGAATTTAAGTGGTGTGCTGAAGACTTAAGTAGCTGACTTAAAGCTCCTGTGTTCCCTAGCATTTCAGAAGAGCTTGCTTTACTTAAGGTGGAGGTGTGAGTTTGATCATTTCTCCACCTTGAATAAAACGACATTTCTCTGCCCACTTTCTTCTGAAGCTGTTTTGTGTATCATTTTGACTTTTTTCATAACCAGCTGACCTTTTTCCTAAATAGGTCATTTTGGTGGGCGGCCAGTAAACACAGTGTTCTCAAGATTTTTGCCCAAGGAGGTTGAATGTATTTATATCTGGATGTGTCCATATGTCAAACAGATATTTCAATCTGTACTTGAAAGCTGCTAAGGCTGTGGCACTCTGAAATTCCCTGCTCCTTAAAATCAAATAAAAACAGGTGCTCTTACCATGTAACCAGAAATCTTTAAAACTTCAAAGGAAAATGTGAGAATGAAGCTTTATCCTGTAAGATCAGAAGCGAAACAGGATCTTTTTAGCCCTTTCTATTAATGCAATTACATTTTATGTGCCTATGTAAATATGCAATTTCCCATTTAAGTTATATAAAAGAATGGTTATATTTATATGTACATAGCATACATGTGTTTTTGAATATTTTAGCCACCCATTATTTTCTAATTAAAATGACAGTTCCAAGATAAAAAGTAAGTGTACTCTTTGCTTTTGGCATAACTGTTCTGCCATTACAATTATGCTATCCAACAAGGCTGGAGGGTGCTTGGTGAAGAATCTGTAGGGTAGAATGGACTGGGACACGTATCTCCCAGCCATGAAATGCTTAAATTGGCATAACTTTCAATAATACTAAAATCAGATCAGAGCAAACTATTGTATCTCAAGCTCACCTCCAGCCTATACTGTGACTTGATTGTAAATCCCCCCTCAAGAGTGGGGGGAGATGGAATGAAAAACTGGAATACATTGTGACAGTAATGACAATTACTGAATCGGTCTTTAAAAAAAAGTAAAGGAGAAGGGGGAGAAAAAAAATCATAAAGGCTTTAGCATTCAGATATGAAATGATACACTTCCAATAGGGTGAAACAGGGAAAATTACATAACCTTAGTAAGACTTAGTGGACCTGACCTCTGGACAATCTCCGTGTGAAGACTCTCAGAGTAGGAGACAGGGAGCTTACAGTGAGTGTACTTACTGACACGGGCATCCGAAACGTTCAAAAGCAAATTAATGAACAAGAAACTTGTGCTAGTTTCCTATTACTTATGTAACAAGTCAGCACAGATTTAGTGCCTTATCACAACGCAAACTTACTATCTTACGATTCTGGAGGTCAGAAGTCTGCACTGTTTGCTGGGCTCAAGTCAAAATGTCAGAAGGCCTGCGTTCTCCCTGGAGGCACCAGAGAAGGCTCTGTCTTCTTGCCCTTTGCATCTTCTTGCCTCCACCTGCCTTTCCAGGCTCATGCCTCCTTGCTCCGTCTTCGGTGCCAGTAGCTGTAGCATCTTTCCCGTCTCTCTCCTTGACGGCTGCTTTCACAGTCCCATCTCTTTCTCTGGTTCTGCTTCTGTGGTTACATCTCCTCCTCTCACTCTGACCCTTCAAGGACCCCTGTGGTTATATCAGATCTTCCCGGATAATCCAGAGTAATCTTCCCATCTCAGGAGGTTTAGCTTAAGACACATGCTTAGTCCTTTTTGCCATGTAAGGTGCCATATCCAGATCCCAGAGATAAGCATGTTTCCCTTAGGATTTCACAATGTTGGAGCCTTTAAGAGAAAAGATGTGTAGGTTCAATCCCAAGACTCTATAATAACAGCACTGTCTTCCTCTTCATCCTCCAGCAAACCTCAGAGTTCCTCCTTTCTGGCTGTAATTTTCCCTCTCCCTCTGCTCTGCCTTTGCTGGCCATGCTTCCTGTACCCTCTTCACTTACCAGAATCCTACTGACCCTTCAAGTAGGATTTGTGTTCTTCATTCAGTATTTCTGACTTTCCCAGATTAGCCTAGATCCTGCTTGTAGGTGACAGAAACCAAGCTGAGAGTTGTGTAAGCAAGCACTGGAGACATGGTGAACTCAAGCCATTGAATTGTGCGAGGGCAGGGCAGAAGTGGAGCTGGCCTGGGAAACGGATGTGATCGGGAATTTGAACGTGACCAGGCTGTGTGCCTCTCCGCTTCCCTCTACACGCCCACCAAATTATCTCAGTCCAGGTCTTCTAACTTTAGCAGAGTGGATGTGGCCACAGGTTACTTCAAGTTCACGATCTTATAGCTTTAAACTAGAAAGTAAGAGGTTTTCTCCCTTACCTGGAGTTTGAAAAACTTCTGGGAGAAGTACTGTGGCTTGGCTGAGATCACGTGTCAAAGCCTTGGACCATCACTGTGGCCAGACGATCTTGTAGTGAAGCTTGTGATGGGAAATAGGAAAAATAATTTTTTTTTACAGAAAGGTAGAAGGTGTTGGACAGGAAAAAAAAAAATTGCTGTAGCTACTTAGTCTGACTTCTTACAACCCTATTGTATTTTACTTTATTCTCATATCATTCTTAATTATAGCGTCTTTATTTTATCCTCTGCTAATTTTGCCTTGTATCATTATGCTGACTCATGAGCTTTTAAAAAAAAAGTGCTTTTATCTTTCTTATTTTCACTCTACTGTCTCATTTAGCACCTAATACTATAGAGTACTGATAGTGAATGTACAATAAGTGTTTTGAGTTGAGTTGAATATAATACTTTAGCTCAAAGAGATATCTAGAGGCAGCGTAAGGTTAATTAAAATAAGTGCTAAAACATTGCTAAGTCGTGGAAGAAGCCCAAGTGCCCATCAACCCATGAATGGATTAATAAATTGTGGTATATGTACACCATGGAATATTCAGCCTTAAAAAAGATGGAGACTTTACCTCTTTCATGTTAACATGGATGGAGCTGGAACATATTCTTCTTAGTAAAGTATCTCAAGAATGGAAGAAAAAGTATCCAGTGTACTCAGCCCTACTATGAAACTAATTCAAGAATATGGGGAAGGGGGAGAGGGAGGGGAGAGAAGGGTGGAGGGAGGGTGATTGGTGGGACCACACCTATGGTGCATCTTACAAGGGTACATGTGAAATTTACTAAATGTAGAATATAAATGTCTTAGCACAATAACTAAGAAAATACCATGAAGGCAATGTTAACCAGTTAGATGAAAATATTTCAAATTGTATATAAAATCAGCACATTGTACCCCATGATTGCATTAATGTACACAGCTATGACTTAATTTAAAAAAATGTTGAAAGCTTAAAAAAAAATAAGTGCTAAAAATTCGGAGAAATTAAGTGCACCATGGAGTTTAATGACTTGAGAAAATGTTACTACTTAAACTGGGTCTTGAATGTAGAATAGAATTTAGGTGGAAAAGAAGGATATGTAACAGAGAAATAGGTGTTACGAAATGCGTGGGACCATGAAGGAAATATGGAGAAATAGAACACTATAGTCTAGGTGGAAATGGTCTTTTTGTTCTGGGATCTTTTTTGTGACTGTACTGCTAAAAATCATAAATATTTTGTGTTCATGTTAATTAAAAATTATTGCAGAATAGCAGTTTTCCATATCTTACAGCAATTCATTATCATTTATTCATTTACTCATTTGGGGTTAAATGAATTTATTATCATTTATTCATTTAACTACTCATTTGGGGTTACTATGATGATTGGTGCATATTAGGGGCTGTGGCTCATACCGACGAGCCACTGCTTCAAAGAGTGAGGTCAAGGGCTGAGGGAAGAGGAGGCTGAAAAGGAAGGACTGAAAGGAAAGCAGTGCCAGCCCTGGCCAGATCAACTCCCTTGGAGGCCACTGTTTTTAAGAATTTATAAGAAAAAGACAACGGAGTATTCTTCACCTCTAATGCAGATTCTGAAAAGCTCTATCCCTTTTCTGATGTGTCTATTTTCCAGTAATTATAATATCTATGTTAACAAATCTGTGGTCTTTGAATAGAGTACCTCTAGCCTACACACACACACACACACACACACACACACATAGTATTATACTACATAAACACACACACTTATGTAGTATACAATATATACACACGTGTATAGTACTGTATATATACTGTATAAATAGTACTATTACATATATATTTATATATAGCATTTGTTAGTATTATATACTGAATTAATGGGCTATACATGTGAAATAATAAGTACTTATGTGCAAGGAATTAGTGTTATCACAACATTATTAAATAATACAATTACAACACTTAACGATAAATTAGCCCTGCCTCTAGGGACTTCATGTCTAATGAGACAAAACAAAAACAAAAAGTTTAAGTTGGACGTGATTAGAACTGTGACAGCCATTTGCCCCTGGTGTTATGCGACCCGTGTGTTCTGCCTCCAGTACTGACTTCCGCTCCCCTTACCTGCTCCTGGGGCCTGTCTTGTTTCCTGTGGGATAAAATCCTCTGTACAAAGAAGATAGCTTCATACTTGAAAGGCAATTTCTCAACCCAGAAATAACTGAACTGCCCTCACCACGTGTGGGATAAAGTCTGAACTCAAGGGTCAGATTTGCTGAACTTTGCTACAAATTTGACATCCTCTGAGCAGCCACTTCATTTCTCCTTCGGACCCTGTGAAGCCTTTGTGTTTTCCTTTCCTTCTTCTGGAATATTCTTCTCTTTGCCTGTTACTCATGAAAATCTCTGAATTTGTTAGATTGTAGCTCTACCTCCTGCCAGAGCCATCCTGAGTGAACTCCTAGGGAAGTTACTACCTGAATATTAATCTTTACTCACAGCCCTTTTGCATTATTTCTTCTGTACATCCAATGTCTAGGCCTTGTTTTATACCTTCAACGAGGGTCCTGTCACACTCATCTGCAGATTCTGAGCACCATAGACAGCGCCTTGCCAGCCAGCACCTGGTGAATATGTGGCATTACAGTATACAGCTTGAAAGTTGATAAGACAATTACAAATGTAAATTGAAATATGGTACTTTTATACAGTAAGATCACTCATTTGCATTCATGATTCATCCTGTAATTGCTAAAAGCCTTTATAAATCAATTTTGTAATATTTAGGGGAAAAAAACATACTGTTGGCATTAGGAAATCTATGTGTTAAGAAAATTGTTCCGGCATCCACACACATGGTGGGGTCGGAGGAAGATAGGCAGCCAGGTGCAGGAAATCAAGCCTGAGAGGCAAGTGAGTATCTGGGCCAGGACTGTCCCAAACACCCACCATAGCCCAGCAGCATCCATCCAATATTACTTAAATAATTGCTGACACTCATTTGACAAATGGAAATAAATCTTCCAGTAATTGATCAAAGTCCATTTTAGCTAAGTAAAATCAGAGAGAATTTCAGATTTCTCCCAGTGGTGATTTTTAAGCCTACCCTTTGAGGAATTCCTTTGTCATTATGAGATTTATTTTTGTTAGTATTACGTAGATGTTTGCATAGATAGTTCTGTGGGAATTAAATATGATAGCCTGTTTCTTTCCTACCTTAAAGAACACATAATTGTGCCATGATCACCAATAATTTTTTTAAATAAAAATTTGCATATGGAAAATAGCATTGGTTATCATTTGGTTTGATTCAGGACATCCAAATACTTGTCTACTTTCAAATGGCTAGATGGTTGGATTGTTTTCAATTAGAGAGCAATGAAAACTTGGTGTGTAAAATATTAAGGTAAAGGTTCATCCACAGTCTTAGAAGTATGCAGCTTCTTATGAGATAAAAACACATATGCAGTGAAATTGCACACATCTTAAATGTATAATTGGATGATTTTTGACAATGCTTTTATGTGAGCATATGTGTAACCATAACTTTTATGTGTAACCATAACTTAATGAATCTGTAAATCACTTCCCTCCTGATTTCCATCACCACTGATTAGCTTTGTTTGGTATTAAACTTCCTTCAAATGGATGCATGTAATAGGTACTCTTCCCTACAGGTTCTATTTCTCAGCAGTAAGATTTTGGAGATTCGTCATTGTGTGTGGAGGGTGCAGGTGCGTGTATTAGTAGATCATTCCTATTCACAATTCATTCTTTTTTTTTTTTTTTTTTACCAAAATTGCTCAGTGGTTAGGGCACTGGCCACATACACTGAGGCTGGCAGGTTCGAACCTGGGCTAGGCCTCCTAAACAACAATGATAAATACAACAAAAAAATAGCCGTGCATTGTGGTGGGCACCTGTAGTCCCAAATACTTGGGAGGCTGAGGCAAGATTCTCTTAAGAGAATCGCTTAAGCCCAAGATTTTGATGTTTCTGTAAGCTGTGACGCCACAGCACTCTACCCAGGGCAACATAGTAAGACTCTGTCACAAACCAAACAAACAAACGAAAAACAGAGTTTATTTTTTTATTGGTGAGTATTTTATAAATACACCACAAACTGTTTATACATTATATTTCTGGTGGGCATTTAGGTTGCTTCCAGTTTTTGCTCTTATGAATTAAGCAACCATGAATTTTTTTTTTTTTTTTTTTTTAGAGTTTCTCTATTTTTCATTTGGTGATTAAATACCTAGGAGTAGAATTGCTGGCTTGGAGGGTAGCTAGGTGTTTAACTTTAGAAACTGTCACTTTCCAAAATTGGTTAACACCTTTTATACTCCTATCAGCAGTATCTGTAGGATTCGGATGCTTTCTTTCCATTACTTAGCATCCTCAGTCTTACAGTGAGGGTGAAGTGGTATTGAGGCTTTACTTGGCTTCCCCCGAGGGACACCGATGTTGAACATCTTTTCATGCGTTTATTGGCCACTCACATAACCTTTTATTGTGAGGTGCACGTTCAAGTCTATCACTCATATTTAATTATATCTTTTTATTACTGGTAAATTTGTTATATATTCTGGGTATCGATCTTTTGTCATATATACATACTAATATTTTCTTATAGTCTGGAACGTGCCTTTTTTATTTCCTAAATGATGTCTTTAGAGGAGAAGGGGATTTTTATTTTTTAAGTCTAATATTTTAGTGCTTCTGTGTCCAAAGAAGTCTTTTTCTATTCCAAAATGATAAGCATTTTCTTACGTTTTCTTCGAGAAATGATGTAATTTTAGCTTTGGAGTTGAGGTCTGTGAACCAGTTTGACTTGGGTTTCCTATGAGGTAGAAGACAAGGATTGGTTGGAATTTATTTTCTGCCTACTTGTCCTGTTGTCCGTGTGCCATTTGTTAAAAAGACTTTCTTTTCCCCTGCTGAATTGCTTTGACAGTTTTGTTGAAAATCGGTTCACTGTCTATGTGTGAATCTATTTCTGGCTTTGTCTGAGTCCATTGGTTACTTTGTCCTGATTCCAGTACCACAGTGCCCTTATTTATTACTGTAAGTTCACAGTAAGTCTTAAAATCAGTCTTTAATTTTTCTTTTTTCTTTTTTTCTTTTTCTTTTTTTTTTTTTTTTTTTTTTTTTTGTTTCACTGTGTTCTTTCCTGGCTTTGGTCTCAAGATGATACAGACTTTGTAGAATGAGTTGGGGAGGATTCCCTCCTTCTCGGGGCTATGGAATAACTTCTGCCGTGTGGGCAGTCTTCTTTGTAGGTCTGATGAAATTCAACCGTGAATCCATCTGGTCTAGGGATTTTTTTCCTTGGAAGATTTTTTATTACTGCTTCAGTTAGTGTAAGCTTCCCAACTGTGTTTCCCTTTTTCAAGATTCTTTTAGCTATTTAAGATCTTTTAACTTTCTATGTAAAATCTTCCCATTTCTATAAAACATTCTGCTAGGACTTTGGTTGGTATTCTGTTAAATCTGACAATTTAGGAATAATTGATATCCTAGCAATAGTGAATCTACTAAGTCATGAAAATGGATATCTCAGTAGTGTATTGTAGATTTCAGTAGAATGGTCTTTCACACCCTTTGTTAAATTATTTAATAAATACTTTAAATTTTGTATGCTATTTTAAGTGGGAATTGTTTTCATATCATTTTCTGTATGTTTACTATTGCTATGTAGAAATACAATTGATTCTGTATGCCTTGTGATTTTGCTAAATTCACTTACAAGTTCTAATAATTTTTTTGTAAATTCCTTAGGATTTCTAAATACATGACTATGTTATCTGGAATAAAAAAGATATCCTTCTGCTTTTTAGGTCTTTGCACATTCTCTTTCTATTTCTTGCCTTACTGCACTATCTTATTGTTCTTCAAAATAAGTGTTGAACAAGTGTTAAGAGCAGATATATTTTCTTGTTTCCAGTCTTAGGGATAAAGTGGTCAGTATTTTACTGCATTTAATTTGCCAACAGTTTAAGGACCTTCGTGTCTGTGCTTATGAAGGACATTTTCTGTAGTTTTCTTAACCATGTTTATCAGAGCTTGGGTTAGAATACTGCCAGCTTTAGAAAATGAGCAGGGAAATGTTCCTACCACCTCTGTTTTGAAAACTAGTTTATGTAAGATTGATTTTATTTCCTCGTTAAATGGTTGAACACTGAAGCCATCCAGGCTGAAGTGTTCTTTGAGAATCTGTAATTCCATTTCTTTAAAAGAAGAATTTGTAATTCTGTTTCTTCAATTCAGATTTTCTATTTTATTTTGCATGAATCTAAGATAGTGAGAGACATAAGGAACTTGTCCATTTCATTGAAGTTGTTCAAATTATTACCCATTTCATTGAAGTTGTTCAAATAAAGTAAATTATTATTTATTTTATTACATAAAATTTTGCTTAATACTCATTTGCTATTTGATTGATAACTGTAGAATATCTAACGATATCCTCTCTATTACAGATAACACATACTGATAATTTGAGGTTTCTATTTTTTCTTAATCAGTTTTTTAAAATTAAGATTAGTATTATTTATAAATTAAATAATTTTTTCAAACTGTTTTTAGTTTAGGCTATGTTAATTTTCTCTATGATTTGCTTTCTATTTCATTGCTCTCTGCTCTTTTTTATTTCCTGCATTCTACATATGTTGGGTTTAATTTGCCCTTTTTTCCAATCTTCTTACAACAAAAGCTTAGATTATTGAGTATATAAGTCACTTTTCTCATGTTTTATGAAACAATAAATCTTTTATGATGATTTTTGGTAAAGAGAAATATAATCCTTCATAAGGACATAAGGAATGTTACTTATGTTAGCATGTTGTAAGTTTACTATTTTTAAATGAACTAGTAAGCAAAATAATGATAACTATTACCTAAATCAGCAGTTCCCAACCTGTGGGTCGTGACCCACAGGAAGTGTATTAAAAGGTCACTGCATTAGGAAGCTTGAGAGCCACTGATCTAAATAAAGAAACATTCTTCAGGAGCTTCAGTAATTTTAAAAACCACTTTTCTAATATAAGTACTTATGGAATTACATATGTTCTTTCTCAGAGAATGCTCCAGGTAAGCTTGTAGGGAAAGTGTATTCATATATTGGGTGAAGTTCACCCCTCTAAACATCAGTCAGGTGAGTTGGCTGATAGTGATTTTCATTTCACACAGCAAATGTGAGTCGCTGCCAAGTCAGTCAGTTTCTTTTGGCCTGAAAGGCTCTTTTTAGTATTAATATTTCTTAGATGACATGTTTACTGGCGGCAGATTCAGTCTTTATCTGTGAATTTTCCTCTCAGTTTTTTATGGGATAATTCTGCTGGATGTAGAGTTCTTGATTTAAGGGTTTGTTTTTTTTTTTTAAATTGCTTTCAGCATTTTTGTTGCTATTTCACTGCCTACTAGCATCCATTGTTCCTGATGAGAAGTCAGCCGTTAATTGTAGTGATCTTCTACGCTGTGGGATGACTTGTTTTTCTCTTTCTGTGTTTAGAGTTTTATGTCTTCAGCTTTCCATGGTTTTACCATGTAGCATCTGGGTGTGAATCTTTTTGTGTTTAGCTTTTGTCTTGTTGAGAATCTTGGCTGCCTAAATTAATATATTTCATCATATGTAAGAAATGTAAGCCATTATTTCCTCAAAAAATTTTAGTTCCTTTCTTTTTCCTCTCCTTCTGGGACTTCTGCTTGTTTCTGTGCTGTATGTCTCATGGTCTCTGAGACTCTGTGCATTTGTTTTTATTCCTGGCTCTTTAGGATGAATAATTTCTATCGATCTATCTGCAGCTCCACTGATTCCTCTGCCATCTCAAATCTACTATTACACATTCTTGTCAGTTTTTATTTCAGTTATTATAATTTTTAACTCCAGATTTTTAAAAATAATTTTTATCTCCTTCTTTATAATCTGTTTGTTTATTCATTGTAATCATACTGTTTGTGGTTATTTAAATGTAGTTTCTTTTATTTGTTTGAACATGTTTATAATAACATCTTCCAAGCCTTTAATATCCTCAATATTATACACAGTTTCTAGTGACTACTTTTTTCATGGGCATATGTCACATTTTCCTGTTTCTTTTCCTGTCTCATAACTGGTCTTTCTAGGTAAAATATTGGTCTTTCTAGGTAAAATATTGTAACAATTCTGTATTTTGATAATTTCCCTAAAGATTATTATTGTCTGCATTTTGTTCATTTCTTTGTTGTTGTTGTTTTTTTTATTAAATCATACCTGTGTACATTAATGCAATCATGGGGCACCATACACTGGTTTTATAAACAGTTTGACACATTTTCATCACATTGGTTAACCTTCCTGGCATTTTTTTAGTTATGTGTTAAGACATTTATATTCCACATGTACTAAGTTTTACATGTACTCTTGTAAGATGCACCGCAATTGTAATCCCACCAATCACCTTCCCTCCGCCCATCCTCCCTCCTCCCTCCCCTCCCTCTCCTCTTTCCCCATATTTTTAGGTTATAACTGGGTTATAGCTTTCATATGAAAGCCATAAATTAGTTTCATAGTAGGGCTGAGTACATTGGATGCTTTTTCTTCCATTCTTGAGATACTTTACTAAGAAGAATATGTTCCAGCTCTATCCATGTAAACATAAAAGAGGTAAAGTCTCCATCTTTCTTTAAGGCTGCGTAATATTCCATGGTGTACATATACCACAGTTTATTAATCCATTCATGGATCGACAGGCACTTGGGCTTTTAAATTCAAAAAATCCTTAATATTACAAGAAACTTTATTCTCAGAAATATGAAAATCGGAAGGAAATTGACCAATATTTGGAAGCACGTCACCTTCCAGAATCAAGTGGAAATGTTGGACAAGCCAATATCAAGTTCTGAAATAGCATCAACCATACAAAATCTCCCTAAAAAGAAAGGCCCGGGACCAGATGGCTTCATGTCAGAATTCTACCAAACCTTTAAAGAGGAACAAGTACCTATGTTACTCAACCTGTTCCAAAATGTAGAAAAAGACAGAAGACTACCCAACATGTTCTATGAAGCAAACATCACCCTGATCCCCAAACCAGGAAAAGACCCAAGAAGAAAAGAAAATTATAGACCAATATCGCTAATGAATATAGATGCAAAAATATTCAACAAGATCCTATCAAACAGAATCCAGCAACACATCAAACAAATTATACATCATGACCAAGTTGGTTTTATCCCAGGGTCTCAAGGCTGGTTTAATATACATAAATCTGTAAGTATAATTCAGCACATAAACAAATTAAAAAACAAAGACCATATGATTCTCTCAATTGATGCAGAAAAAGCTTTTGATAATATGTAGCATCCCTTCATGATCAGAACTCTTAAGAAAATTGGTGTAGAAAGGACATTTCTTAAACTGATAGAGTCCATCTACAGCAAACCCACAGCCAATATCATATTGAATGGAGTTAAATTGAAATCATTTCCACTCATATCAGGAACCAGACAAGGCTGCCCATTGTCTCCACTGCTCTTTAACATTGTAATGGAAGTTTAACCATCACAATTAGGGAAGAAAAGGCAATCAAGGGTATCCATGTAGGGGCAGAAGAGATCAACTTTCACTCTTCGCAGATGATATGATTATATATCTGGAAACACCAGGGATTCTACTACAAAACTCTTAGAAGTGATCAAGGAATACAGCGGCATCTCAGGTTAAAAATCAACATTCATAAATCGGTAGCCTTTATATATACCAACAATAGTCAAGCTGAAAAAAACAGTTAAGGACTCTATTTCATTCACAGTAGTGCCAAGGAAGATGAAATATCTGTGAGTTTATCTAACAAAAGACGTGAAAGATCTATATAAAGAGAACTGTGAAACTCTGAGAAAAGAAATAGCTGAAGATGTCAACAAATGGAAAAAAATACCATCCACATGGCTGGGAAGAATTAACAT
The DNA here is from genome assembly GCA_963574355.1 of Loris lydekkerianus. NCBI lineage: Eukaryota > Metazoa > Chordata > Mammalia > Primates > Lorisidae > Loris > Loris lydekkerianus. The sequence goes on along the minus strand of CAUYPK010140108.1, from coordinate 19,656 downwards.
TGTTAAAATGTCCATTCTACCCAAAGCAATCTACAGATTTAATGCGATCCCTATTAAAGCACCATTGTCATACTTGAAAGAGCTTGAAAAAATAGTACTTCATTTTATATCGAATCAGAAAAAAAAAAAAAACCCATGAATAGCAAATATATTACTCAGAAATAAAAACAAATCAGGAGGTATCACATTACCAGACTTCAGGCCATACTGTAAATCTGTAGTGATCAAACATCATGGTACTGGCACAAAAACAGAGAGGTAGATTTATGGAACAAAATAGAGAACCAAGAGATGAACCCAGCTACTTATCATCATTTGATCTTTGACAAGCCTGTCAAAAATATTCAGTGGGGGAAAGACTCCCTATTTAACAAATGGTGCTGGGTGAACTGGCTGGCAACTTGTAGATGACTGAAACTGGACCCCCACCTTTCACCATTAACAAAAATTGGTTCTTCCTGGATAAAAGATCTAAACTTAATATATGAAACTATAAAAATACTAGAAGAGAGTGCAGGGAAAAACGATGAAATTGACCTGGGAGAATATTTTATGAAGAGAACCCCCCCAGATAATTGAAGCAACGCCGAAAATCCCTTGCTGGGATCTGATCAAACTAAAAAGCTTTTGCACAGCCAAGAGCACAGTAAGTAAAGCAAACATAACAACCTTCAGAATGGGAGATTTTTGCAGATTATGCTTCCAACAAAGGTCTGATAACTAGAATCCACAGAACACTTAAAACTAATCAATAAGGAAAGAACAAATAACCCCATTTCTATGTGGGCAAGAGACTTAAACAGAAACTTCTCTGATGAAGACAGGTGCATGGCCTACAAACACATGAAAAAATGCTCATCATCCTTAATCTTCGGAGAAATGCAAATCAAAACCACTTTGAGATACCATCCAACTCAAGTAAAATTTAGCCCATATGCAAGCTAGTATGTTTCTTCTGGAAGGAAGTTTGGAGCACACTCAGGGATCTAAATGTAGACTTGCCATTTGATCCTGCAATTACTCTTCTAGGTGTATATCCAAAAGACCAAAAATCATTTGGCAATAAAGATATTTGCACCAGATTGTTCATTGCAGCTCAATTCATAATTGCCAAGTTATGGAAGAAGCCCGAGTGCCTATCGACCCATGAATGGATTAATAAATTGTGGTATATGTATAACATGGAATACTATGTAGCATTAAAAAAATAGAGACTTTACCTCTTTTATGTTTACATGGATGGAGCCGAAAAATATTCTACTTAGTAAAATATCTCAGGAATGGAAAAAAAAAAAAAAAAATTCAGTGTACTCAGTACTACTGTGAAACCAATTATAATCACTCACACTTGCATATGAAAAATGAAGCACAACTTTAGCCTAGGATGAAGGAGGGAAGGGGAGGGAGGAGGGGAGGCGAGGGGTTTGGGTTGATAGAGGGTTAGCAGGGGGACCACACCTATGGAGCACATTGCAAGTACAAGTTGGATCTGTCAGGTGTAGAACACGAATGTTTTAATGCTGTAATTGGGTAAATGAGGTGAAAGCTATGTTGAGTAGTATGATGTAAGCACTCCAATTTGTAAAAATAATCAATACATCAAATCCTATAATGGCATAAATGTATTTATGATATATGTACAAATGACTGAATTTAAAAAAAAAAAAAAAAAAAAAAGATTTAGCCCACGTCACAAAATCCCCAAACTACAGATATTGGCATGGATGCGGAGAGCAGGGAATGCTTCTACACTGCTGGTGGGAATGCAAGCTAATAAAACCTTTTTGGAAAGAAGTTTGGAGAACACTCAAGGAACTAAAAGTAGATCTACCGTTTGATCCTGCAGTTCCTCTACTAGGTATATACCCAGATGATCAAAAATTATTTTACAAGGACATTTGCAGCACAATGTTTATTGCAGCCCAAGTCATAATAGCCAAGACATGGAAACAGCCCAAGTTCTCATCTACCCCTGAATGGATTAACAAATTGTGGTATATGTACACCATGGAATACTAGGCAGCCATAAAAAGATGGAGACTTCACATCTTTTATGTCTACCTGGATGGAACTGGAACATACTCATCTTAGTAAAGTATCTCAAGAATGGGAAAAAAGTATCCAATGTACTCAGCCCTACTATGAAATCAATATATAATCCCCTACACATTTATATGAATGGTAAAACGTAACTATAGTCCAGAAAGAAGAAGGGAAGAGGAGAGAGAGGGGAGGGGAGAGGGGTGGTGGGAGGAAGGAGGGTATTTGGGGGGACCTCACCTAATGTGCGTGATGCATTTCAAAACTGTTAAGAAAGAAGTATAATCGTGATGGATGCGTTACTTAGTTCAATGCATTTCACATGGTATATCCAAGCAGTACACTGAACCCCATAAATGCATCAATGTACAAAGTTATGATTTAATAACAACAAAACTCACAAAAAAATGAAGACAATACAAAGGAAGGTGAAAATAATTAGAAGATGGAGAAATACCTATGTTTGATCACAATAACCCATCCTGTGTTTAAATGGAGAAGAGGTAGAGTTTGCTCTCTGGTTTTAGGCATATTTGCAGCCAGGGTGTTTATTTAATCCCTTCACTTAACAGATTTCTAGCTTCACATTCCTAGTGTTTGCCTTCCTTATAAATATTAATTGATTTGGAAGCCAAAATAAACAGATAATGGAGTCAGACCTTTGATGGAAAATCCCCTTAACCAAATGTAACGGTTGACTTACGAACAATACAAAGGCATTGTATCACAATAACACCAGATCTGCAGATGTAAAAAAACAAAACAAAACATAGTAATCTGCTGTTTATCCTCATAACTTCATAGCGGAATCTCCAGAAATCCTATGTAGAGACTGAAGTTCGGCAAATGAATGTCAGTTGTGTATTCCCAAACGTGTTTTGAAGTTACAATAACATCTGGACTAAATTGCAAGAAAATATACAGTGAAAGGTACTCAGAAGTAGAAGCACTGTTGTTATACCTACATCGCTCTGAAAATAATATTTTACCATATGTGTCTTGTCAGTGGTATGTTCATAGGTTTATTCTTACTCACTAAAAAAAATCAGTTATAGGATTACAGAGAAAAATTACTTTTGAAAACTAGGCCACTTCACATACAGATTATGTTACCACCTATAGCTAAATTTAAAGTTGGATACCACTAGAGTCTAATCAAGTGAAATAATGCTTCTAAAAAAGCACAAAACAAAACAAAATAAAAGTAAGAAAGAGGAAATAATCCGTAGCAGAGATCTTTTCTGTTACAAGAATTCCCTGGAGGAGAAGAATGAAGGCAAAAGTGAATTCACAGTGAGATTGACAGGTGTGAGGGAAAACAATTACGTCCCAACCTCCCATAAAAGAAGACAAGTAGCTGGTAAGTGTCTGTAGAGCCAGAGAAAAAGCAACAGTTGATTTTATGGTTCTTATGTATCCGGAGTATAGTAAGTCCTCATTTAATTAACATCATCTATAAGTTCTCAGAAACTGGAACTTGATGACATATAAAAAATAACAATTTTGCCGTAGGATAATTGGTAAAAAAACAAGAGTTAAGAAAGTCTGTGGTATATTTCTGGTTACAAAAGCATTACCAAAATTCTAAATAAAGATCAAACAACAAAAATCCTTCTACTATAAAGCATTGAAATAAATGTGAACTATACATATATTTAAGAAAGATCCATAAAAACAAGGGACATAATTGTTTACACATTTATTGTTGTTCAGGGTCTCAGGTGGCTTAAGCCCATCGCAGAAGCTTGAAGCACTGGGTGGGCATGAGGCCTTGGACAGGACGCACCACAGGGGCAGGGTGACTCACACGCACACCCACACTCACTCGGATGGGTACCATGTGGACACGCCAATTCACCTAACTTGCCCATCTCTGGAATGTCGGAGGAAACAGCTGGACCCTGCGTAAGGAGAAAACCCCTGCAGACATGGGGAGTGTGTAGACAGTGCCCACCGCTGGGAATCAGGTTTTTTTTTCTTTTTCTCATCAATGCTAGGACAGAATGGTGTTGATCGAAGCGACATTATCTGAGAACCTGCCCTACTCTATGAGTCAGGGTTTTAGCAGGAAACAGATGGCACACTCAAACTAGGTTAATTCCAGAGGGTTTAAGAAAGGGGACTGTCAGCAAAGCTGTGAAAAGAATGGAAAGAAATTACAAGGGATGGTGCAGCACCCTGGGGCTGATAATATAACTGTGACCACCCCAGGTCCTAGGGGCCCCAGAAGAAAGCAGTTTAGGGACTCAGAAAGGGAAAGCCCCCCTAGGGAGAACAGCATGGCAAGCCCCAGGTGACCCTATAGGATAGGACCCTGGGGAGTAAAGGTCATAATCCCTCTCCTTTCTCTGTCTGGCCTCTTGCTGTGGCTCACAGGGGCCCCACATCACAGAAAGCCAGAGGACCGGGAGACCCATTGGTATAATTTATAAAGAGCCCCCTCCTGGCTAGGAGACCGAGCAGATGGTGGGGGTGGGAGGAGGTTCTGGACAAGTGGAAGAAAGCTGACCCTTGCGCTGTTTTAGAATGCGGCTCTTGCAGGCTCACTGTCCAAGTGAGGGATTTGGTTAAAAGCTGCAAAGGCTGGGTGCAGTGGCTCGTGCCCGTAGTTCTAGCACTCTGGGAGGCCAAGGCAGGCGGATTGCTTGAGCTCAGGACTTCCAGATCAGCCTGAGCTAGAGCAAGACCCCGTCTCTACTAAAAATAGAAAAACTAGCTGGGCATTGTGGTGGACACCTGTAGTCCCAGCTGCTGGGGAGACTGAAGCAAGAAGCTCGCAGGAGCCCAAGAGATTGAGGTTGCTGTGAGTTACGAAGCTATGGCACTCAATGCCGGGCGACAGAGTGAGACTCTCTCTCAAAAATAAATAAAAATAAAAAATAAAAACAACCGCCAAAAAAGTATTACATGTGAACACCAAAGAGAAAGGCATAATCACAGAACTCCAATCCAAAAGTTTTTTATGAAGGGTCACCCTTCCCTCTCCAATAAATACCCAGTGGATGTCCTCATGGAACAGTCTGTGGCCCTCTGTGGTCCTCTGCTTTGAACCTTTAAGAGTGTTTTTGAGATCCATTGAGGAGTTTAGTGGAATTCTGTATTTTTTTAAAAGCTTCTATACAGCAGACAATTTGCTAAAAATAGCTCATTAAAACTGGTAACAGAAAGACTCAATTCCAGCGCTGCAAGCCTTATAGGAGACAGGAAAAAGAGATCCTTAAACCATGTCTCTGTCTGGACCCGTTAAGGATGAGCAGAGTAGCCAGACAAGGGGGAGAAGAAAGCCTGGCACGCATTCATGCATCTTCCTCCTCATACTAACCCTCGGAGAGTCATTCTGTTATCTCCCCCCTTTGATGGATGAGAAAAACAAGACACATAGAGTTTGAATGTGAGGCTCACAGCCACACCGTACTCCATAGAGGTGGCCCTGGGGCGAGGCAGTGTGGCTCTAGACCCTGTATAAGGCCTCCGCCCACTTCCTAACTCTGAAAAGTAACAAAGAAAAAAAGTAATAGTGATAGGAGAAAGTATTTTTAATGATGATAATCATGAAATTATCACTTCATGTGTAACTGTCATGTAAGGAGGAGCCACTAGGTCCCTGCATTGTATTCACCACTTACAGACACTCTTTAGCCCCAAAGGACCTTCCGGTGCAAAATAATGTTTATTCATTCTTCTTAAACCACCTGTACTATGAAGAGGTTAAAACCACAGATGTGCTCAAGTTTCACACCAAATATTTGTGCACATCTCAAATTGACACCTTATGTCATCCTGGATGATGATACAGCGAGATTCATCACAGAAGCAAGTGATAAGAAGAATATAGTAAGGTCAGCATCAAGAACTTCAATTTCCTTCTATATTTTATCCTATTATCTCACACTTTAATCATCATGGTTATTATGGAAGTATTTTCATTTTAAACTAATTTATGGATACAAAAACTATGAATCTCTTAAACTGCATCTTATACACAAGCACAGTAACAAGCCAGTTTCTAAATCGAGGAAGTCTGGCTAAACACAGCTTCATAAAGCCTTCACGTGTATGATCCCCGAAGGAGAGGTAGAAAGTTCTGTCTCTTGTATATGTACACTATCGTCAGAAATTCTATCTACAGTGGGTATACTTTTTCTTATTTTAGGAAATATTTTAGAGCAACCATACGTAGACTTTCAGTGTTTAATAGTATAATTTAATTGCTCTCAGCTTTAAATTACTAGCATATTTCTTGTAAAAGCAAGAGAAAAACAAAACAGAAAATCAAACACCCTTAGAGTGTATATTCTACTCCTTAGATTGAAGGAAAAAAAAAAAAAAACATCCTTAACATTGATTACATTATTGCTGTTGTTGTTTTTTTTTTTTAATTTAACAATGGCTTTTCCTCCCCAAGCCTACTTTACTTTCCAGCCTTAAAGTAATTTAAGTGCTTAGAAAGGCACGTTAAGACTATTTGCCTGCTCTGATGCTGTTTTTGCAGTGAATATAGTTGGTGGCGATAAAAATAGTTAACTTCTTCCTGTTAAATAGCATCAGTTGTTCAGTAAGTCAGTCCCATTGACCTTCCGGACAATCTGAATCCGTGCACAATTAGAGGTGTATTCCAAGTACAGTTTCACCATTCATACCAATCATTGGCTGTATCAGTATTTAGCTCCAGCTAGTGTGCTGGGCACATTCACGGAACTTACCTCTATCTAGGTTTTGAGGTGTTAGCCTCTCCTTCCCTGGCTTCTGCTTACACACGTGTACTGACGATTGTGGGTAAAGTGAGTTTACTACACTGAGTATCCTTGAAGAAGCTATTTCACCTTTCAATGCTCTCATTTCCTCAACTGTCAAAGTTGCATCATAGTTTTTCCTGGTAAGGTTTTTGTCCAAAATGAATTGACAGATGGAACTAACGTGATCATACAAGGTACCATTTCACACTTACCCAGGACCTTGCATGCTTACTAAGTTATTTACGGATTATTAGGCAGGCACGATTATTGTCCCCGTTTTACTGATGAGGAAACCAAAGCTCAAAAAAGTTTAGTAACTTGCCCAAAGGTACAGAACTGCTGTGCTGTGGTGCCAGGACGCTCACCCTGTCCTGCTGGGCTCCAAAGCTCTGAGCCACTGGCTGTGGTGCCCTTCAATCTTCCCAGTTCTACTGAACTTGCCTCAAATCCAGCTTTCTGCACTCCAAAGACAAAAGCCTTCTCACATCCAAAATGTGTAAATTATCAGAATTCATGCTAATAATATTTTAATATGCAGTAGTCTGTCTTATCCAACTATGGTGGGATATTAGATTCAATACATAAAGCCTTAGGAAAAACTTACTCTGAGGACCAATCAGCTTTTTTGACAAATATAGTAATTTCTAAAAGGCAGCACTTGTGTTCCCTTTAGTATGTTTTTAAATTTTATAATTCTATACACCATATAATATTTCTTGATGGAATATTTCTTTATATATAATATTTTATATATATTTATATTATTTATATATATTTATATTATAATATAAGAAATCTATTTCTTAATATAATATTTCTTTAAGATTTTAGTTCTGTCTCATGACGGGTCAGTTTTTTAATAGATTATACACATGCAATTGTATTGGGTAACACAGTTTATTGAAATCTTAATCCTAAGCCTCCTGAGAATAGGAGTTTTAAGTCTTTTGAAAAACCTTATGTCTTAGAGTGATTTGACATATTATAGGGTAAGACTCAACAATGTATAAGTCTTAATGATTTGGGGACCATTCCTGAAAAATTAAAACCTCCCTTCTATTAATATCAATCATATACAAATTTATATGTAGTGGTGGGAGCTCAGATAATTTAACCAAGTTTTTTCTTTATATCTCAATGATGTCTGAGGAGTATAAAGCATTGGAAAAAAACTGTTACCTGTGGGAAATATGTGTGTGTGTGTATATATATATTCTGTGTGCTATATATAATATATATTGCATATACAATATATAAATAAATATATATTCTGTGTGCTATAATAGTGTGTGTGCCCTGCAGTGAGATAAAGAGATCAAAATTCTGAGAAATATCCCCAAAGCTCTTGGCGCTTAAATTTTCTCATCATTTTAAGCTAGGGGTGCCTCTTGATCTTTTTAGTATGAAAACACTTCACATAAATTATTTTTAAAAATATTTTGTCAATATCCTCTGGAAGGTCATTAGAATTGAGTTATAATAAGTGGGCATAGCCCATTGGTCTTAGTGTGTTTGATCTGCTATAACAAAATACCACATAATAGGTAGCTTATAAGCGCCAGAAATTTATTTCTCACAGCTCTGAAGAAGTGGAAGTGTAAGTTCTAGGCCCCTGCAGGTCCGGTGTCTGGCGAGGCCCACCCACCAGTTCACAGGTGGTGCCTTCCAGATGCCTCATGTGGTGGGGGCAGCAGGAGAGTTCTCTCCTCTCTAAGGGCACTAATCCCGTTCGGGAGAACTCTATTTTCACAGCCCTATCACGTCCAAAGGCTCCACCTTCTGTAACACCATCACCTTGGACATTAGGATTTCAACACAAGACTTTGGGGGAAACTCTAATATCCAGACCATAGAACCTTCCAAACCAGAGCCCACAATACTCTGTTGAGCCTCAGGACCTCACAGGCTGTCTTGAGGGATCCCCATTCCCTGGCTCCATCAGTGCCCAGGGGATCCCTCACATGGCCTTGGATGCCCACTTTTTCCTTCAGCCTAGTGTGACCCCCATAGGCCTGGTGGCTCTGTCTCCACAGCTCATTTTCCAGAAACTTCCTCTTTAGCATGAATCCCTTTAAATGAGGAAGCAAAGGACACTGTTCAATTTGGAAGAGCAGAATGTAGGTTAGGAAACGTTCTTCTCTCCGCCCACCCACGGTAAGACATCTGGTCCTCGCGATGCTGAGATAGACCTGATCAACAGTCCTCCTGAACCATGGCTGTACGTTTGTGCTGTTCCACCTATGAATTCCCCTTGTGTGTCTTCAGTGACTGGAGTCCAGCAGTGAGGGGTACAAAGAAGGTTCCAGGCAGAAATGCCAGATAAACCCTGAGAACATGTACCCTGTTTGTTTCGGGTATGACACCACTGGTAACCCTTTAACCAGTGAAGTGCCTCTCCCAGTCCCCCACCAGGTAGACGCTGACTGCCATGTTCATGCTTAAGTAGGACTGGTTAAAAAAAAAAAAAAAAAAAAAAAAAAAAACTTGAAACTGAAATTGACCTTGGATACCCTGTAATTTTAACATTTTTTCTTCCACTCCTTCTCTGCTCCCCTCCCATGCTTTTTTCACCACTGAGGAACTGAAGTCTACATCAAGCCACAGTAATTATTGGCAGAACTCAAATACGGCTTTTATGACTCCTATTTAAGTGAACTTTCCAGTGCATCATATAACTTCTAAGAAAATAATCTTTTCCTTTTCATGTTCTTTTTCTCTAAATTATCTGCAACATGTGTTCCCTGTAATTCAATAACATCTGGTCATTTTTTCCATAGCTCTGGATTTGTTAGAAAAAACACTAGAGTTGCCAAAACGTATCTGTAAGTAATTATCTTAAAAGTTCCTCCTGTATTTTAAAATTGGCTGATCTCTAAGACCTTCTAGTAATGTACAGTATTTAAGGTATTTTCACTAATATAGCAAAGAACAATAAGGCAATCCTGATTCACAATTTTTATAAGTATTTAGGAACCAACTGAAAAAATAATTAAGGATTATTTTTACAAATTTTATTTTTATTATATTACTGATTGCTATCAACACAAAGGGTGCTATTCCTTAACATTTAAATCATTTTCTTCAACAGTGCATATACGTTTTGGTTTTATTTCAGATAGATAATATTTCCTAAATTACTTGTGGTTAATATAGTTTTATTTTACTGGGGGCTTTCGTATGAATCTATATGTTCACAGCATTGTGCTAAAATTTTTGTGAAAATATTTGCAGTACCTTGTTTTTTTTTTATCAGAAATTATATATGCAGAAAATTATCTCCTTTGTAATGTTCATAATATAAAGTTACTGTTTAACTTCTAAGGTCACTATCTGATTCACATTGGTGAATTTTTTTTTTTTAATTACTTTAGTGTCACTTACACTGAAAAAATTTTCACTCTGATCTTTGAAAGAGTCATCAGGACCACGTGAGGATTTTGAAGAAGCGTGGTGGTGGAATCATGGCATCAGCTAACCGTAGGCCCTCTGTAGGCCAGTCATGTAAAGGTATTGCCAGTAGTAATAGAGAACTTAGTAGAACCTCTGTAACTTGACCACCCAAGGGAGTGTAACACACTGGTCAACATACAGAGATGGTCCACACAAGGAACTAGGCCTACCGTACTGATAAGTACATGTACTTTACTTTCTTGTACAGCTTTTATTAGAAAATATCATAAAGGGAGGGGGAGGGGGGGTAAGGGAGGAAGTGGGTCATTAGAGGGAGGGTTAATACGGGGACCACACCTATGGAGCATATTGCAAGTACAAGTTTGATCTATCAGGTGTAGAACACAAATGACTTAACACTGTAATTGGGTAACTGAGGTGAAGGCTATCTTAATTAGTAGGATGTAAGCACACCAATTTGTACAAATAATCAACACATTGAATCTCACAATGGCCTAAATATATTCATGGTCTGTGTACAAATGACTTAATAAAAAAAAGCACAAAAAAAGAAAACATCATATGAAATCATACATAATCAAAACAGTGAAATCATACATATGATATCATACAAAATCAATACATTTACTGTTTTCTCATGGTTTAATCAATTCTTTCTGAAAACAAAATTCAATCATAGTTTATTCCTTATTCTTATTACATACATAAACGCAGAAATACACATTCAGTGCTGGCCACACCACTCACTCAGCGTACCTGGGCAGTTTTCCACTGCACATGACTTCAGATGCATTATCAGATGCCTGATACCCTCTTCTTCTGGAGACTGTGCCATTTCTGTGTCTTCCTCATTTGCTTCTTCAACCTCATCTGCTGCTTCAAGCACTTTTACGCTGGTCTGTACTTAGGTCAACATACCTCGGACACTTGCTTCTGGGTCCCGTTCATTGTAAGCTGCCCCCTCATCATCCATGGCAATAAAACCTTCAAAACCTACTCCTTCAAATTTTGAGGTGGAAGACAGACTACCTGATGGGCCAAACCATTGTACACTTGGGTTGTAACAAATTCAACTTTCTTACAATACTTCATCATTTGTGGTTGGACTTTATTCCAAGTACAACTGACCCAGGACAGCATCCAGAGGTTAAGTGGAGCAGTGGAGGAAGTTGCTTCCACAGGCGGCCCTCAGGTTTGTGTTTTAGTGATGATCCACTGCAGGAGCTAGGCTTGGTGGTACATTTTTAATGTTTTGATGATGCCTTGATCAAGAGGTTGGATTTCTGAGCTTGTGTTTGGAGGCAGAAATTTCAGTGTCCCATTTGTGAGATGATTGACTTATAGTGGTCAGGACAGTGTCTACTGCCAGTAGAATAGACTGTTTCTTTTTCTTCATTTATCACTTGATACCTCTTACCCACTCCTCAGACAAGGCTCCACAATCATCCATGTGCATTTGTTTGATCTCCAAGAGATACAGATGTCTTTGAGCTTCAGGTTCTTGAACGTACTTGGCTTTGCCAATTTCTCCATCACCGAATTTAATTTCTCTCGAGATGAGCTAGTGCAAAGCAGAACTGTGAAACATTCCTTGGAAAGTTTTGCTCTCTTTACATATGTCACCCTTCATGATGAGGCTTCTGTCAGGCCTAGCCTTGAAAAAGAGACTGCACTTGTCCATCTTAAAGATGCCATCATCTTTGAAGGTTCTGGTGAAGTTTGGGAACTTTTTGATGAATTCTTCCACAACTTCTACTGCAACTTAACTGGATTCACCACACAAGACTTGCTGGGCAATTTCATGTAGCAGTTTAAATTTCTTGATGGCTGGAGATCTGCCACCCCAAGTTGCCAAGAGAATTTTTTAGCAAGTTCTTGGGTTGACTTGGAGATTTGAGCATTAACTACCTTCATTTGTTTGAACCAACTTAATGTGTTTCCATTGACTTCATCAGGGGGAATTTTTCTCCTTTTCCACTGCCGGCCTCTCCTTTCCTTACCATATCTCTCTCCCAAGTAATCATGTTTATGTTTTTAGATGTTGTTAACTCTGGTCTTGCTAACACAAAAATGTTCTACTGTCTGTCTTTGCTACTTTCCAGAAAGTGTAGAAGATCAACCTTTTCCTTCAGTGTCAGCTGTCTGAGTTCTTTCCTTTGGACCATAGTGTCTTGATTAACTGTAAAATTTTTCAGTAACTATAGAATGTACCTACATTTCAGAACTGTCCTTCACATTGAAAAAAATCTTCTGAAACATGAGATAAACATTCATTAGGACATTAGGCTTAATCCAACATGGGTAATAATAACACTCAAAAAAAGAACTTATACTAAAAAAATAATACAACTAAGGGGCACTGCCCACATATTCTGCACCTGGGTGTAGAGTAGATTTAGCTGGTCAAGTTATAAAGGATAAATTAATATTGTGTGTCACAGTCTGAGTGGGCAAGATAAAACATATAGCATTGGTCAATATATAGATGTCAGTCTTCCATTGAATACATCTGGTGCATGTCTGGTTTATAAACTAGATCAACTGGGCAGTGCCTGTGGCTCAAAGGGGTAGGGCACCAGCACCATATGCCAAAGGGGGCGGGTTCAAACCCAGCCCCTGCCAGAAACTGCAAAAAATAAAATAAACTAGATCAACTTAGGAGGTAGTCAATGTAGGGAGATGGTCAAGCACGGAGGTTCTACTATATTTTCTGCGTTTAATTGACAAATAAGACATAGTATCACAGAGTATCACTTGGAAAAAGCATAATGGTTATTGTTAAATTTTTATTACCATGTGTAAAAATTTTGACTTTCCTTTTTTTTGTAAGTTAGTCACTTTCATGTAGTGGTATTTCATCTAGGATCAGCTCTCAAGATTCCTCTTTATTTAGCACTTTTGTTAATGTAACAGTAATGATGATGAAATTCCCAAGCTATCCTGGAGTTGAAATACATTATCATCCAAATGATGATGCTTATTGGGTCAAGTTTCCCCCAGCGCTGAGTTGACTTAGAGAGGTACATTAACTCTTTCTTGCTATGCTACATTCCAGGGAACGGAGCCCTTGTAGCCCTGAACACGAAAGTACCTTCACAAACACTAACTTGGTTGTTAATCAGACAGAGGGCCAGTCCTACTGTGTTGCAGTATGTGTGTGCAAAGACAATCGTATGAGGTGGTAAGGGTAGAGAATTATAATCAGTGCTGTCAGGCCGTAGAAAGAACACAGACTCCACCATGGATTGACCAGGAGTGACTTGTGTGCACGTGGGCAAGTTACTTGAGCAACTTTGAGTTTCTTTATGTGTAAAATTGAGATCGTGATTATGGGGAGATTTAGTATATGTGAAGGTACCTGGAACAGCTCCCAAGGAGGTCTTAGTAAGGACTGACTTTGAATCTTTAATGCTTGTCTTCTCACAAAGCTTAATTTAGCTTAATGACATTGAAAGAAAAACTCAACGTAAAGAAGACAGGCAGGATACATTTTAGTGTGAAATGTTTTATACAGATCTTTTATGTCAATAGGAATAAAGCCAGTGCAAGGAAAATTAATTTCACACTTTAGTCTTCTGCAAATGCCTCTTTTTCTAGGATCCCTTTAGACAGTATCACTTAACCCCAATGTGAAAATGAATACAGCAAGAGGGAGAAACAGTTGTTAAATTTATTACGATAGCCAAGCTGTCAAATTAAACATGTTATTTATAGTGTTTCTAATTGTCAACCTAATTTATGCATTAATATTTGAGGACAGCATGTGCAGAAATTTAATCAGCTCGCCATTATTTCCACGGAGGTTTAGTGGTTACGTCCTTGGGTAGAATTCAAGCTTCAGAATCTCCTCTGCCTCCTCCGGCAGGGACCATTTGCACAATGGCGCAGAATTTGTAGAAAAGCAGAAATGGTCGTGTGAGTTACTGATTTGCATTAATACGTAATACTAACCAATAGAACTGAGTTTGTGGTGTGTTATTTGGTTTTCACCAAATTAATTGAACCCCAATTGTTTCAGGAACTTAAAGGAAAAGTAATGATTGTATTAGATGAATCAGTTGTTAGTTACTTGAATAAAACTGAGCTCCAGGGGGAAAAATGGTTGTAACTCAATGCTGAATTATGAGTAATTGACTTTTACAGTATTTTTAACATTTAAACTTAAATATTATGTTTATGTTAATTCCACATTTGGTTTACACCCAATATTTTGATTTTATCTTATTTTCTTTTTAATCACTGGAGTTGCTCGTGACTTCTCGTAATAATCGCTTAACCTAGAATTCAAGCTGGTGTCTAAAAATTGTTGGGTTTTTGAACAAATACCTCCAACATGGTTGTGGTAGTCAAATTTTTTTTTATTATTATTATTATTATTTTATTATAGATAAAAATATGCACCATAGATGTGGCCCCCAAATGATCATCTCATTTGGAATAATATAATTGAAAATTTCCATTAATTTGACTTTTCATAGGCTGAAGGACTCCTTGGAGAAACCTTAGTACTTAGGCCAGGCGCGGTCGCTCACACCTGTAATCCCAGCACTTTGGGAGGCCGAGGTGGGCAGATTGCCTGAGCTCATGACTTTGAGACCAGCCTGAGCTAGAATGAGACCCATCTCTAAAAATAGCAGGGCATGTGGCAGACGCCTGTAGTCCCAGCTACTTGGGAGGCTGAGGCAAGAGAATCACTTGAGCCCAAGAGTTAGAGGTTGCCGTGAACTATGACACCAGGGCACTCTATGGGGGGCAACAAAGTGAGACTCTGTCTCAAAAAAAAAGAGAAACCTTAGTACTTAGCTTTTAGGTACTAATGTGCCTGCATCTAGATGAGGCCAGTCAACACTTTTCTGCAATATTTTATAATGAAAATTTTGAAAAATGTAGGAATGTTGGAAGAATTGAATGGTAAACATTTATATACCTATTACCTAGATTCTATAAATAACATTTTACATGTTTGCTTTACATTTACCTCTATATCCATCTTTTATTTTTATTATGTGGATTTCAAAGTAAATTGCAATCATCAGTGCCCTCTACCCTTAACACTTTAGCATGTACAGGTTCTATTTTTTTCCCCTTTTTTGGAGTCCTTCCATAACAATTGTATTATGCCTTGTAGCCACTGGAACAATAATAATTTATATTTGAATGTACATTTTCTGGTTCTTTTCATTGTCTCAAGTTTGAAAATAAAGTGACCAAACTACATTTGGTCAACTGTACTGTTATTTATGATGTGAGTCTGCACATTATGTTCCAGCCCTGTTAACTCCCTTAGCTAGATTAACTCAGGTAATTATGACAACATTATGAAGTAGGTACTTTTACTACATCCTTTTAATCAAGTGCTACAAAGATTTAAGTAACTTTTCAAGGGCTGATAGCTGAAACAGTTCAAAGGTTTTGTCTTTTGGTGTTTAGCCAGACGGAGACCTCACCAAGTCCTAGTCCACTGCAAGTTTTCTGATCACCTGGGGAGTAAGTTACCATCTTGTTGTGTTTCAACTTGTCTAAGAGCTTGGAGTGAGAGATCTTGTAAGTGTCGGGTCACCAGATAAGACACATACGGAAGCATGTCTTGATTAGGATGCACTTGTACTAAAACTTATTCATTATTTATCTGAAGTTCAAATTTAACTTGGGTGTCTTATATTTTTATTTACTGAGTCTGGCAACTCTGCTTATAGAAAGGGTGCCCTCTGCTAATGATTAGAGTTGTCAGTCCGCCCTCATCCAGAGGACCAGGCGTTCTTTTTCTTCAATGGCTGATTTTAGGACCTCATTCCAGATGGCTTATTGGTGAACAGCCATGTCCTTGTCTCACCGTCACCATCCGTCACCACAGCAGCTCACATCCCAAGCTTCAGGAATTCTCAGGCCTGGTACCAAGAACATGTGGCTTTGTTTGAAAAACACAAGCACTTTGCCTATAGACCCCTTTTCCTTAACAGATCTTACTGGTCTCTTCTTTCTGATCCCCACGACTTCTGCATGTCATGTTTTCTTCTTTGACTGATTCTGCTGAGTTTTGCTAGAGACCACTAGGGTATTTTACAGAATGTCTATGGTCAGGATGCCTTCTGACTCGGGTTACCTGAAAATATCTTTTTTTCTGCTCTGTTTTGTCAATGATTGGCTGGTTAATATTTGTTCACAGTTCTTTTCATTTGTTTTTTAAGGTAAAATTTAGGTGCAGTGAAATGTACATATCTAAGCGTGCTGTGGGATGAATTTTGGCAAATGCCTACATCAGTATATCCCAAACCTTCGGATAATTTTCTCAGGCCCTTCCTAACGAGTCCTACTCCTCATCTACAAGCAACCATTATTCCCACAATTCATTTTTCTCCTGCAGATTAGTTTTAAGGCAACCAGTTATCAGTAAATGCTTTCTGTAGCAGTTGGTTGGATTTGCCCATATGCATACCTGAAGATCCAATGAGCAACCCTTTTCCAGTTGGTATAACTTTCTGAAACTGTTTCTACTTCTCTTCCAGCAGCTCACTTGCCTTTCTCCCTAATATTATCCAGCTATCTTCTAAGTCCTTTCTTTTTTTTTGGTTGCAGTTTGGCTAGGGTCAGGTTTGAACCCACCACCCTCGGTGTATGGGGCCAGCACCCTACCCATTGAGCCACAGGTCCTTTCTTGTAGTTGCAAGTAAGCAGAGGGTGAAGGAGGGCCTCAGATGTCTTCACATAGCAGAGATTTCAAGAAGCTGGTTGTGTACACCATTTCAGAAATAAACTTAGCCATCATTTATTAAAGGGCTTACTTTGTACCAGGTACTGGGCGAAATGTAGAGGACACTAAGCTATAGAAAACATGTAGAAATCTCAGTAAGGGAGATTGACTTATAAACTAATAACATAATCAGTCATTATGTTCAAAAATATTTATTGAGCTGCTACTAGGTGGCCAGCCCTGTGTTAGGAATGGGGATACAGCCCTGAAGAGCTTCAGTCAGAGGTGAAGGCCATCCTTAGTGATTGCACCTGTGCTAGACACTGCAGCTCAGAAGTGCAGTGTTCCCAGAGTGTAAGGCGGGTGGGTGTAACCTGGGCCTTTGGGAAGGTTGTTGGTGGTCAAGAAAGGCCTGAAGAAATAGCTTTCGAGCAGCATCTAAGGACAAGTAGAAATACACCAGGGTAAAGGCTTGGAGGAGTTGGACCAAAGGCATGTGGAAGCAGCATGAGAGAAAGGATGGTGTCTTGGAAAAATGGGAGTAGAGTGCAGAGAATAGGCAGGGAAGCAGCAAAGGGGAAGGCTGAGGAAGGAGTGGGCTCAGTCAGTAGGTTCCCATGACAGTTCCGTGAAAGGCTGAGAGCACTCGGCAGGATGAGCCATCATCACTCTTCACTTCCTAGATAAACTACTGACTTTTTGGATTAGCTTCTGAGTTTAGACTGAAATAGTGTGTGTTCCTCTTTCAGAAAAAGGCAATTCTAAGAGGTAGAATTAAGAGGCATTAGAATGACAGAATATCACGATGTTTTGGTTTAATGGGGCTTCTTAAAATATGCAGCTCTGTCTAGCCTCGAACCCCTGAGAGCAAACCTAAAAAAAACTGTAGGCAATTTGATCCTTTGACCAAAGGCCTGAATTTAGGCTATACCTTTGGAGGCCTGTAATCAGCCCAGGACATGCAGCAAAAGCCACACTCACTAACACGCCATCCCTGAGTAATTAGTTCAACCCTTAAAAAACAAATGTGGCCAAGTTCTTTCTTACCTCAGTATCTCTTTGATTTTCTCACGTTATTTAATGCTTTATGATAAAATGATTAACTGTAACAAAAATAATAGTCCAATCTAAGGATGGCCGTGGGACTTAAAAAAGAATACTGTAAGTGCAACATTTTGTTCATCCTAGATGAGATTATATAGAAAAAAATCCACAATGATTCAGCTGCTGCATTGAATTGCATGCCATTGCTGACATAATCTCCATTACCTTTTTGTAAATTTAATTTTAATTACATGAGTCTAGTGGGCTCCATACAGATATTTACTTTTAGCATAATGGAGTTTTAAGGGAAAATGTTCTATGAAAGCATCAAGTGTTGAATATTTTATTTGAAAGCAAATGCTAAAAGTATTTTTATAACATTCAATATTGATACTTTGGGGAAAAGTAAAGTGAAAATATCTTTTAATGGATTAAAAGGAAACCTTCACAACCTCTAGCCGTGAGTAGTATTTACAAGTTCACACTAATAACGATAATAATATATTATTCATAAATGCATTAAAGTGAAAGGATAGCTTTACTAAAATTGTTTTGTTTTGTTGTTTTTGTATAAAAGTGAATCACTGTTCTTAATATGGTGTGTTTATGACTAAGATGACTCATCCCTCAGGGGTTGAAACACATTCTTGAAATAGTAAAATATCTCAAGATAGTAAAATATCTCAAGAAAGGAAAAAAAAGTATCCAATGTACTCAATACTAATTTGAAACCAATATATAAACAACTACACACCCACAGGAAAGATAAAATACAAATATAGTCTAGCATGGGAGAAAGGAAAGGAGAGAGGGGGAGGAGGGAGGAGAGGCGGAATCTCGCCTAGGGCACAGTGTGAGGGTGTTCAGCACGCCCCTGGAGCAAAGAGCTCAGTTGAAACTGAAGCACCATCCAACATATACATTTGGTATAGGCCAACCTTGAACTCGTCACTACAATTTGTAGCATTAAATAAGGGAAGCATTGTCTGAATATGAGCTGACTCAAATATGGAAGCCCCACTAAGTAAAGATCACTTTGAGTTGATTATCGGGACAGGATCACAAAGTATTAGATTTTCTTTTACATGTTAATAAAAGCAGACTTAATGATCCTCACATATTTCAAAAGGTCCAACCTTAGTATGTTAGATGAGATCCCCTCTGTTCCCTTAGAAGGTGCATTGCCAGGACAAATTCCCAGATACTCCAAAGACCTGCAGGGGGAATCAGGGCCACTGAGTCTCCTCCCCAAATCTACATGTTGAGATTTAATCAACAATGTGGTGGCATTCAGATGTGCAGCCTTGAGAGTGATTAAGTCATGAGACAGAGCCTTCTTGAATAGGATGACGGAGCTTATAAAGAGGATCAAAGGGAGCACCCTGGCCCCTTGGCCTCTTCCCATGTGAGGATGCACCAAAAGCTGACAGGGATGAAGCCACAGTGAGCTGTCCTCAGACACTGAACCTGCTAGTACCTTGATCTTGGAATTCCCAGCCTCCAAGACTGTGCGAAATACATTATTATTTTTTTTTAATTAATTAATTTATTTTTATTGTTAAATCATAGCTGTGTACATTAGTGCAATCAAGGGGTACAATGTGCTGCTTTCATATACAATCTGAAATATTCTCATCAAACTGTTCAACGTAGCCTTCATGGCATTTTCTTAAGTTACTGTATGTAGACATTTGTATTCTGCATTTAGTAAGTTTCACCTGTACCCATTCTAAG
>CAUYPK010140107.1:0-24767 GCA_963574355.1 Loris lydekkerianus | reverse complement strand
GATACTTTTTCTTCCATTCCTGAGATACTTTGCTAAGAAGAATATGTTCCAGCTCCATCCATGTAAACATGAAAGAGGTCATCCTCTACTGTTAGTACAGTGTAGAGCAGTTTCCTATTAATAATAATAGGAATCTTTAGTGGAGAGGAAGTTGATAGTTCTTCTGATTTCATGATTCTCTTCTGTTTCTGAATATAATTTAGTTTCCCCCCCTTGCTTCTTTTTCCCCTTTACTACCATGTTTCTTAGAGGAGCCACTAACATTTAAGTCAACACTTGCCTCCCTAGATAAACCCTTTCCGGAGACTATCAATTCTGATTCTCTCGACAGTCAATTTCCTTTTTTCAGGTTCCACAGCCACTGCACCTATATTCTCTGTCTCGGACTCATTTTTATAATTTCCTCACTGGAAATGGAAGATTATTTTTGCAAGGATGACTTTCTCTCTGCCCATTGCCCCAGGCCCTCTCTACTTGTTTCTTTCCCTGCCCATCTCCCCATTAGATTGGTCATTCTGACATCTCCAAACACGGCTTTGTTAGATTAGAGTATGTATTTCCCTATTTATATGTCAACTCAAAGTTGAGTTAAAATATTTCCTGCCTTCTGTTACTCTATAATTGTGGGTTGCACCTGATTTTTTTTGTCTGCCTTAGAAAATAAATCGTAAGAGTACAATTAATAATTGTTAACAAGATGAACACATTAATTGGGCCAACATGTACATCAAGAAATAGATTTTACCTTTTGTACAATGACAGTTGTTCAAGAGTCCCCTCATGCTGCCTTCCAGTGACTTCTTTCCCTAGGGCAGCACTGCCCTGACCCTTTGTAGTATGGATTAGTTTTACCAGTTTGGGATTTTATATAAATAAAATCATACACTGTATACTATTTGTATCTAACTTCTTTCACTCAAAAATGTGTGAGAATTATTCATGTTGTTACTTATAAGAATAATTTGTTTATTCTTAAACATCAATATCTATTGTACACATATCCCTCAATTCATTTCTATAATCTACTCTATGTACATTTTAATAGTTTCCGTTACAGCTATTCTTTTATATGCCTTTTCGTGAGCATGCAAACACAATTCTTTGAGATATGTAGAACCACTAATTACGAATATGTTCACCTTATTTGTAGATTCTGCCAAAGAAAAATTTTTAAATGGTTGTATAAACTTATGCTCCCCCACCAATATATAGGAATTCTAATTGCTTCACATACTTGCCAAAACTTTATATTGTCTTTTGTTTCCTTATATCAACTCTGGTAAGTATATGGAGATACCACATTGTGAACTAAATGTCATTAATCCAACAATTAATGTGGTAAAGTGCCTATTCATATGTTTATTTGCCATTTCCATATTTTATTTTGTAAAGTAGCTATTAAGGTTGTTTATCCATTTTTCTGTTGCATTTTTTACTCTTTGGGGATTGATTTATAGAAATTCCCTATATATTCTGGATACAAGCTCTCTTATTGAACATTTTTATTGCAAGCACATTGTCCTATTATTTATCTTGAATTTTTATTATCTTAATGAGTTCCTTTGCTGAATAGAAGTTATTTTTATGTGTCTATTTACCACTTTTCTTCTTTTTCTCCTTTTTTTTTTTTGAGATCGAGTCTCACTTTTTCAACCCCGGTACAGTGCCATGGTGTTATAGCTCACAGCAACCTCAGATTATTAGGCTCACGTAATTCTTTTGCCTCAGACTCCCACGTAGCTGGGACTACTGGCACCCACCACAATGCCTGGCTGTTTTTAGAGGTGGGGTCTCTAGCTCAGGCTGGTCTCAAACTCATGAGCTCAGGTGATCCACCTGCCTCGGCCTCCCAGAGTACTGGGATTACAGGAGTGAGCCACCGCTCCCCACCCTAACATTTTTTCTTTATTAGCACTTTGTGTTTGGTTTGAGGAATCTTCAGCTATGACAATATCATAAAGATATCCTCCTGTTTTCTATTAGGAGCTTTATTATTTTACCGTTTACATTAGATCTATCAGGAATTGATTTCTGGATAGGTGCAAGGTAGAGTTCAAGATTCGTTATTTTTTCTTATAGATATTACCTGAACCAACATTATTTATTTAAAAGACAACTATTTCATAACTACACTCCAATGTCCCTTTTGTCATAAATTAGATAGTAACATATGTAAGGATTTGCCTCTGAATTCTGTTCTATTTCATTTTTCCTCTTGCCTATCTTTTCAGTCCGTCTCACATACTGCAGCATTTTAAGTTGCTCCCAATACATGGTAGGGTAGTACTTAAGTTGCAATATATACCTTAAAATTGCTTTGGCTATTTTTGGCCCTTTGCATTTCCATATAAATTTTACAATCACCTTGTCTATTTTTAGAAGAAGTAAAATCCCTTCTGGAATTCTGTTTGAGATTGTGCAAAATCTATCACAATTCAGGGAGGACAGATATCTTTAAAATTCTCATTTTCCAATGACATATACATGACATAATCTTCCTTTATTAAGATTCTCTTTAATATTTTTCAAAAATACTTTTAATTTAACATTGTGTTGAGATAAAATTCAAATAACATAAAATTCACCATCTTAACTTTTAATATATTTTGAAGGTACAAATTGAATTCTATTAAATGTATATATTGTACAGTGGTGAAGTCTGGGTTTTTGGTGTACCCATCACCTAAGTAGTGTAATTTGTACCCCACAGGTAATATTTTATCCCTAACCCCCTCCTACCCTCCCTCCTTGTGAGTCTCCAATGTCTATCATGCCACTCTGTGTGCCCTTCTGTAGCCATAGTTTAACTCTCACTTATAAATGAGAACATGCAGCATTTATTTTTCAGAGTTACTTCACTTAGAATAAGGTCCTTCAGTTCTATCCAAGTTGCTGCAAAAGACAGTAGTTCATTCTTGGGACTACTGGTGCCTGCCACAACACCCAACCATCTTCTTGTTGCAGTTGTCATCGTTATTTAGCAGGCGGAGGCAGGGCTCAGAACCACCAGACTTGGTGCATGTGGCTGGCACCGTAACCACTGTGCTATGGGCACTAAGCCATCTCCTAACTATTTAAAAATAAACAATAAATTATTGTTTACTGTAGTCACTCCACAGCACTATAAAAACACTAGACCACATTTCTCCTATCTACCTGTCCTTTTGTATCCATTAAGTGGACTAGTTTTTGAGAGGAATGGGCCTTGGAAGGCAATGAAGCCAGCAGTCTGATTATAGTTGTGTCTGCACAGGGTGTCCACCTGGGTCAGATGCTGCACCAGGAGGTGCTTCCAGCTGCTCCAACTCTTACCATGTGACAACCCCAGCACTGTCACAGTCACCAATATCCGCACATCACTGTCAAAGCAGATGAGCTCATCCTTGATGAACTCATTTGTCCAGCCACACTGGCTTGTCCTGCTAGCGAAGTAGCACATGCTCTTAAATTGGTACACAAAATCCTCTGCTGCCAAGCCAGGCTGCTTAGATTTAGTTCAGCCCTGCATCCTAACCCACATGGGGGTGAGGGAAAAATATCGGTATCTCTGGCAGGCCAAGGTGGGAGGATCCCTTGACCTTAGGAGCTCAAGACTAGCCTGAGCAAGAGTGACAGTCCATCTTTACTAAAAATAGAAAAAACTTTCTGGCATTATGGTGGGCACCTATAGTCCCAGCTACTCAGGAGGCTGAGGCAAGAGGATCACATGAGCTCAAGAATTTGAGGTTGCTGTGAGCTATGATGCCACAGCATTCTACCCAGGGCTACAGAGTGAGATGCTGTCTCAAATATGTATGTATATGTATCTGTATATATTAATATATATATTAATATATGTATACATTATAGTACCACCAAGTGGGCTGAAATATAATAGTAGCACCAAATGGCTGAAAAAGATCTGCTCTCTTCCCTAAGAATTTTATTCCCATGAAGAACTTCTCTGCTTCAAATCCTGCATTATATATTTATTGGGGAAAATCAAATGTCAGCCAAGAAAAATCATGGAACAATGGTTGATAGTGAAGAAACAAAACTGTCAGTATTTTCATATGAAAATATATGAATAAAGAAAATCCAAAATAATCTACTGCCAAATGAGCTTAAAGTAATAGTTTTAGCAAATGGCTAGATACAAGATCCTTTTTTTGAGACTTTTTCACCGTTGGTAGAGTGCTGTGGCATCATAGCTCACAGCAACCCCCAACACTTGGGCTCAAGTGATCCTCTTGCCTCAGTCTCCTGAGTAACTGGGACTACAGGCACCCACCACAACTCCCAGCTATTTTTTAAAGATGGGGTCTCACTATTGCTCAGGCTGGTCTTGAACTCACAAGATCCATTTTAAAATATTCTATACACCAGGAACAAATTTGAAATCAAATTTTAATTATCCCATTTATAACAGCATAAACTGAGTATCTAGGAATAAGTCTCACAAAAGACACACAAAACTTCTAAAAGGAAAATAAAATTTTATGAGGCTCATCAAAAGAATACAAAATAAATGAAAAAAATATACCTGGCACATGGAGCAGAATATTCAATATTACAGAAATATTATATATGTTGTACTAAATCTTAAAAAGATGACAACTCTCCTTTATGAGTCACTGACTCCTATAGCTCGCAATTATGGATTTATGGGTTCTATGCATTTCAATTAAAATTCTTACAAATTTCTATTATTTTAAACTTTATAAGCTGATTCTATGTTATAGAAGTACATAAGCCACTAGAAGTACATCAGCCAATGTACTTAAGAGTAGCCAAGCTACTCTTAAAGAAGTAAACATAATGAAAAAATTTTCTCTGCTAATGTCAAGACATCACATGAAACTATGGTAATTACACACTGTGTTATTCGTACAGACATAGACAAATAGATGGCACACTACACATATAACCCAAAATATATTTAAACTAAATTTATGAGTAAGGCTGCACTTCAGATTGGTAGGGAATAAATGCTTTATTAATAAATGATTATGTACAAATCATTTATTTAAAAGACACCTACAGGTTTGGCGCCTGTAGCACAGTGGTTATAGCACTGACTACATACACCCAGGCTGGCGGGTTCGAACACAGCCTGGGCCAGCTAAAACTGTAGTACCCAGCAAAAGGACCCCTAAAGGCCCCTAACCATCTCAGCCTGAGTCCCCACACGTCTCAAATGCCCCCTTGGGTTAATTCTGAGAACAGGTTTCAGAACAAGGAAGTTCCCTGAGTTCCAAAAAAACTCCTAGCCACGGGTAAAACAATGGTAGAACTTACCCTAACCCCCTAGCAATGGCTAAACAATGGTGGAAAGCTTACTCAAGCAAAATTTCCCAAGTAAAGTTTGTCCCCATGCCAGCTGCCACGATGTAACACGTTAAGCCAACCAGCCCCCCTGACTGTAACCCCACCCCAAGCTACCCCCTGAGCTAACCAACCGCCATGTTCTGCTTCTGTGCTCGCCAGCTTGCCTGCCAACACAGAACAAAAAAGGTATAAAAGGCAGCCTGTTTTTCTCTTCAGGGCCGTTTGCCCTTTGGGGCAGGCACCCACCTGTGCAGGTGTAATAAATCACCACAGTCCCCTGCACAGGTGTAATAAATCACCATCTGATTTATACCTGAAGTGGGGTCCAAGTCTTTCTTCCAGGTGGCACATGAGTACAACAAAAACAGCAATGACAACTGCAACAAAAAAATAAAAAAAAAAATCCAGGCATTGTGGCGGGGGCCTATAGTCCCAGCTACTTGGGAGGCTGAGGCAAGAGAATTGCTCAAGCCCAAGAGTTTGAGATTGCTGTGAGCTGTGATGCCATAGCACTTTACCAAGGGTGACATAGTGAGACTCTGTCTCAAAAAAAAAAAAAAAAATATGTATATATATATATGTGTGCGTGTGTGTGTGTGTATATATATATATATATATAGAGAGAGAGAGAGAGAGAGAGAGAGAGTGAGTAATGTCTCAGGATATAAAATCAATGTCCCAAAGTCAGTAGCCTTTGTATACGCCAATAACAGTCAAGATGAGAGGCTAATTGAGGACACAACTTCCCTTACCATAGCTTCAAAGAAAATGAAATAACTAGGAATATACCTAACAAAAGAGGTGAAGGACCTCTATAAGGAAAATTATGAAACCCTAAGAAAGGAAATAGCAGAGGATATTAACAAATGGAAGAACATACCATGCTCATGGCTGGGAAGAATCAACATTGTTAAAATATCTATACTTCCCAAAGAAATCTACTGACTCAATGCCATCCCTATTAAAATACCAACATCATACTTTCAAGACTCAGAACAAATGATTCTGCATTTTGTATGGAGCCAGAAAAAAAAAACCCGTATAGCTAAGGCAGTTCTTAGCAATAAAAACAAAGCTGGGGGCATCAGCATACCAGATTTTAGGCGGTACTACAAAGCCATAGTGGTCAAGACAGCATGGTATTGGCACAAAAATAGAGACATAGACATTTGGAATCGAATAGAAAAACAGGAAATGAAACTAACATTTACAGCTACCTAATCTTTGATAAAACAAACAAGAGCATACACTGGGGGAAAACCTCCCTATTTAATAAATGGTGCTGGGAGAACTGGATATCCACATGTAAAAGACTGAAACTGGACCCGCACCTTTCTCCACTCACAAAAATTGATTCAAGATGGATAAAAGACTTCAATTTAAGGCACAATACGATAAAAAGTGCTCAAAGAAAGTGTAGGAAAACACTGGAAGATATCGGCCTGGGGAAAGACTTCATGAAGAAGACTGCCATGGCAATTGCAACAATAAAAATAAACAAATGGGACTTAATTAAACTGAAAAGCTTCTGTACAGTTAAGGCGACAACAACCAAAGTAAACAGACAACCTACACAATGGGAAAGGATATTTGCATATTTTGAATCAGACAAAAGCTTGATCACTAGGATCTATAGAAAAATCAAATTAATCCACATGAAAAAAGCCAACAATTCCATATTTCAATGGGCAAGAGACACAAATAGAACCTTCTCTAAAAAAGACAGACAAATGGCTAGCAAACATATGAAAAAATGCTCATCATCCCTAATTATTAGAGAAAATCAAATCAAAACTACCCTGAGATACCGTCTAAGCCCAGCAAAAATGGCCCACATCACAAAAATCTCAAAACTGCAGATGCTGGCATGGGATGTGGAGAGAAGGGAACACTTTCACACTGCTGGTGAGACTGCAAAATAGTACAACCTTTTTGGAAGGAAGTATGGAGAAAATTCAAAGAACTCAATCTAGACCTCCCTTTTGATCCTGCAATCCCATTACTGGGCATCTACCCAGAAGGAAAAAAATCATTTTACCATAAGGACACTAGCACTACACTGTTTCTCGCAGCTCAATTTACAATCACCAAAATGTGGAAACAGCCTAAATGCCCACCAACCCAGGAATGGATTAACAAGCTGTGGTATATGTATACCATGGAATACTATTCAGCCATTTAAAAAAGATGGAGACTTTACAGCCTTTGTATTAAGCTTCATGGAAGTGGAAGACATTATTCTTAGTAAAGCATCACAAGAATGGAGAAGCATGAATCCTATGTATTCAATTTTGATATGAGGACAATTAATGACAATTAATGACATGATGGGGGGTGAGGGAAGGGGAGAGCAGAGAGAAAGAGGAGGGAGGGGATGGGGGAAAGGAAGAGCAGAGAGAGGGAAGAAGGGAAGGGGGTGAGAGATGGAAGAGCAGAAAGAGGGAAAGAGGGAGGGGGTGGGGTCTTGGTGTGTGACGCACCTTTTGGGAGCAAGACACGATTATAGGAGGGACTTTACCTAACAAATGTAATCAGAGTAACCTGGTATCTTATACCTCAAGGAATCGCCAACATAAAATAAATAAATAAATAAATAAATAAATAAATAAATAAATAAATGTAATATTAATACTTACCCCAGAGCCATTAGTGTGTGTGTGTGTGTGTCCCCAAAAGGTTAAATGAAGTAGTTTGTGTAATGATACTACTACAAGGTTTAGGATCTAATGGGTACAAAATATTGTTTCTCTTCTTCCTTTTTCACCATTGTCACAGCACTATTTACTATCAATACTGACTCAAATTATACATCAACTGGGAATTAGTGACAGTCACTGCCTGTCCTCATCCCAATTTTCCTCACATATCCTATAATTCTATCTCCATGAACTCACTGCCTATCCTCAAGGAATGGGGAATTATGCCCTTTAGATATTGAAGCTACTGAGAGTTTGGAGCTTCCACGTCTTGTCAAGGAGGACCACCCTCCAGGCACCGTTATGTTCAGTTCTCAGAAGCCTGTCCTTTTGGGGTTTATAGAGGCTTCTTTATGTACATAAGATTGATTACATTATAAGTTATTGGTGACCGACCTAACTTTCCCCCATTTCTTCTGCCCAGTGTTGGGGGGGGAGGGTTGGGGCTGAAAGTCCCAACCTTCTAATCCTGCCTTAGTCTTTCTGGTGACTAAACCTAATCCAAAAACTGCATAGGGGCAGCTAGCCTTCAGTCATCTCATTACTATACAAAAGACATGTTCATTACTCCAGAGATTCCAAGGGTTTTAGGAGCTGTGTGCTAGGAACCAGGGCAAAGACCAAATATGTACTTCATTTCTTATTATATCACAATATCACATATACTATCTTGGGTCAATCAGTCGCGTTAGTTATGTATGTGTCATATAAAGTACTCTTTTTCAGCCACAAATTTAGCTCTTTCAAATTACAAGGTAGGAGGTCAAAGGTGTATTCTCTCTTTTACTTTTGGGAAACAAATGAACAAACCACATTGGTAGATGCATGATGTTTCTGACATAGGGTCCTTGCACAAGAAAGAATTCAGGAGTTAGCCAACAGTGTAAAGTGAAAGTGAGACTTATTCAGAAAGGATCGAAAGTCTACTCCACAGACAAAGCAGAGGCCAGCTCTGCCTGCAGAGGAGAACCAGTCTGTGAAGAACCTTGTAGGTTCCTGTTGCCTTTCTATGTAATCAACAGACTAACCAAGGGGAGGAACATTCACTGAAGGGTGCTGCTTCTCCACCACTTTGGTTCTAACTGTTGGAACTTGCCCTGCCTCCATCCTGTTTTTAGCAGTATAATTCAAAACTTTGTCAGACTTCCTGACTCAGATAATGCTGCAGCAATGCCCAAAGTAGTACCTGTCAGTTACGCATCTCACTTTCACTATAAAAATGAGGCATATGCCAGAGGCCTGTTATTATGAACTAGAAATGAGCTTCGTAATAAAGAGCTATGGACATGTTACTTTTGATGAGAGTGAGGATACCTACAATTTTTTATGTAACTGTCAATAAGAGAAATGCATTTCTTTTTTCTCATCTGGAGTTTATCTAACAATGATCTGTGAGCTCCTGATACCTCTCTCAAACTTAGGTACATCTAACCTTTGCAAACTACGTCTCTGTGTCCTGCTCAACATCCCCTACACAAGGACGTCCCCACAGGAGTCCTGACCTAATAACCCGCGTGCAGTCTTACTCCTAGAACAAAAGTTCCCCAAAGCAGAGGCATAAAAAAGAGTCTCTATCTGAGAACTCAAGAGACAGAAGAGCCAAAAAAAACCTTCTACCAGCAGCTAACAATTTGATACTGAAGGGATTCGCTTATATTCATTCATGAATTGAATGAGAATAGAACTGGTAGGAATTCTCAATGGCATTTCTTCCTTATTTGCATGTAACTCAGATTGTGAGTGTGGGTAGAAAAGTGAGCATGAGCAGAGGAGGTACAACGAGTATAAAGAAACATACTGTGGCGCCTGTAGCTCAAAGGAGTAGGGCGCTGCCCCATATGCTGGAGGTGGAGGGTTCAAACCCAGCCCTGGCCAAAAAAAAAAAAAGAAACATACTGAGGGGCCGGGCACAGTGACTCACACCTGTAACCCCAGTACTCTGGGAGGCTGAGGTGGGTGGATTGTTTGAGCTCACGGGTTCAAGACCAGCCTGAGCCAGAGCAAAACCCCATCTCTAAAAATATCTGGGCATTGTGGCCGGCACCTGTAGTCCCAGCTACTTGGGAGGCAGAAGCAGGAGACTCGCTTGAGGCCAGGAGTTGGAGGTTGCTGTGAGCTGTGATGCCACAGCACTCTACCCAGGGGGATAGCTTGAGGCTCTGTCTCAAAAAAAAAAAAAAAGTGAGAGAAAGAAGAAATGATATCATGAAGGAGGAGAGGCTAGAGGGGAGAAAAAGGGATGACACAGAAACTCGGGTGCCACTGTCCGCTGGGATGAGTGCCCGTTCCTCCCAACCCCCTTTCAGGAATGTACTATTGCTAGCTAATCCAGTCTGCCTCTACATCTGGAGGTGTACTTGCTTAATAAATTTTGCAGCTTGCTATTTCAAAACTGTCTCTCACTTTCATTCTTCAACTGCAAGAAGACAAGAAATGAGGAGTCAACAGCTGGTGACAACATGGCTGTGTCCCTTAAAACTCCCGTGAAGCTAGATCGGCCCAACACCATTTACTACTGGTGAGGGTAATGGCTTTCCCCTCTGGTCTTCTTGCTTTATTATAGAAAGGTAATCAGAGAACCATCTTTTAGAGTAGAAATGAGCTTCTTTTTTACAGAATCAGCTCCTCACCTTCCTCCCCAGGAAGGAGTTATGGTTACAATAACTATAAGAAAGAGCACTGAAGTCCCAAGAAACCAATGTGCATTTCCCTTTCAGGGCCTTGATGTCCTACCCACGGCATTCATGCCCCCTAAATTGTTTCATGACATCATGAAATTTCCTCCATATGGTCTCTCTTTTTCCTTAATTCATATTCTCTAAACATTTCTAGAGCTGGAGAGAGAGGCAGAAACAGAGAAACAGCTCTAATCCCAACACCTTTTCCAACAAGAAACATATTTTGTCAGAAAAAAACAAATGCTTGTTTCCCCCAAAATTGGTAGTATTCAAGGGCATTTCATCTTCATGATATGATGACTATATGTAGGCAGTGCCTCGTGGTATTAAGAAGTTATTCGGGGGCTTGGAATGGTGGCTCACAGCTGTTAATTCTAGCACTGTGGGAGGCTGAGGCAGGAAGATCACTGAGGTCAGGAGTTTGAGACCAGGCTGGGCAAGAGCAAGACAACATCTCTAAAAGAAAAGAAAGAAAAGAAAAATCAGCCAGGTATTGTGGCACACACCTGTAGTCCCAGCTACTGGGAGCCTGAGGCAGGAGAATCACTCAAGCCCAGGAATTGAAGCTGTAATGAGCTATGATGACCCCACTGCACTCGAGCCAGGGCAGCAGAGTAAGACTGTCTCAAAAGAAGAAGGAGGAGGAGGAGGAGGCACATGACACATGAGCAGAGGAGGTACAACAAGCTGGTATACAAATGGAATACTGAGTAAAAAAACACACTGATGGGCCGGCTGCAGCAGCTCATGCCAATAATCCCAGCACTCTGGAAGGCTGAGGAGCTGGAGGTGGAAAAAGAAGCTGTGTGAGTTATACCACAGAGGAAAGGAAGTCAGGGATTCTGAACATTTCAAAGACTAAGGAAGCCAAGTCATACTACAGGAGTCTCTTTGGGGAGTGACCAGGAAGTCAGAAATGCATTTGAAAGTTTGGGATGAAGAAGAAAATGGGATCACCCTGGGACAGCTGCCCAGGGCCCCTGTTACAGTAAACCACAGACAGACAGACAGACAGACAGAGAGAAAACAGGCCATGCTGTATGCTTTGCCTTGTATGAATGAGCCTTATTCTTTAATGAATTTCATCTCCCCCCCTCCTTTTTAGTCCCTTCGTTCTCACAACATCAAGACTGCTGATGATTTGGCCATGCAGAACTCTTGTCCCTCACCTTCTTTCCAGTTCTTTCCACTCTTTCCTGTGTTTCTGCTTCCCCTTGTGATATCTGGACTCTTCCCAGGGACTGATCCTCACCCAGCAGCTAGTTACATGCCTACCATGACTGAGCCATCCAGCAGAGGTAAGCCAATCTCTCTGTGACAATTTGGTCATATCTTTTTTTTTCATGGCATTCATCTTGCCACTGACAAGTTTATAACTAACTGGGCCACATTTTGGGATGCACAGAAGAATTTAAAATTCAAGACCTAGATCATTGTTTACGCTTAACAGGAACAGCAATAAATTGAGGAATTACTTACATGCTAAAATGAAAGACCTACCAGGTACTAGACATGAATGTGGATCAAGTCTGGTAGCAGTACATTTCCCACTGCACTCAGCTTCTTGTTAAGAATATGCATAGAGATTATGAAGCAAGATGGAAGAGTTTCCAACCCTTATATCTGTCTGGCCAAACCTGGTCCACGTAAGTGCTAGAAGAGTTCTCCCTAAGTTTCTCTGGTTTCTTAGCACTTGTCTCAATGTCTTGATTTATACACATTTAAATAAAATTCTGGTTTCTTCATGGGGATATAGAGAACTGGAAGCAATTATACTCTCACCCCTACAATGAGAAAAAGTTAGACACAGTTGCGGTTTTTCTTGAACCAGTTACAGACCTGAGGTTGCAGGAACACTAGCTAGTGTGAAATCTGGGAGAAGTGGGATGTGAGTGCTTGCTTATCTGTGGTAGACACAGCTGGACAACTGGTAAAAATAATTTAGCTGTAATAACTAAAAAATTGACTGAGGTTAAGCATGTGCTGACAAGAGTGCAGAGCCCCAGGGGTTCACAGATACAGGGGGAGTTCACATCTTCATGCAAGCATTTTACCATGAAGGCCAGTGAGTGCTCACAAATTAAAACTATGAGAGTCCTGAGAAAAATCTTCCTCATATTTTTCAAGGAACAGAATAGTTAAATTGAAGTTAAGAGTTCACATCAGAATGATTTGATTAGCACCATGTATAATATCCACAAAGCAAAGAAGAGCTTTTTACTATCTCATGTTGAGAAAAAACTACATACTCAAATGCTATTTAATCTTTTGATCTATTATCATTCTTCTTCAATATTCCCAAGCATATTTAATTCATTAATGGAGTATACATTGACACATCTAATTAAATTCATGTTTATATGATACTAAACAATGTGTGTGGTGTTATAACAACATGTTGATTTATTTAATAGATATTTAACATTTATTGAATACTAGCCATTTTCTACACACTTCAGAAATAGTAATCCTCACAAAAATCATAGGATCAAATACTATTACTATTCCCATTTTACAGAAATAGCAATTGAAGCATAGAGATGTATATTTACACAGCCATTACAAGACAGGAAGGGCTGGAATTTAAACTCCAATGTTCTGGCTTCAAAGTCTGTGCTTAAACCACTATGATACATGATCAATCTATAGATAGATGATTGATTGATAGGTAGATAATAGATAGATGTATGATAGATAAATGAATCTTTCTAGAGTCTGGAAATCTTTGCACAGCTCCTTCTTCCTTCTTGAAATAGAAATAGGAAAGCCCCTAGGTCCAGTATCCACCGGGATTCCCACTGCAGAGGAAGTTGAGAAAATCAACTTAAATTTTGGTCTTCATCGTCATCTGGCGGTGGAGGCACCACACTGCAATCTTAGAGCGATGACTGGGAATAATGCATAACAGAGAGAAAATCAAATTCCAGTTTAAATTTCTGAACTTTTTCCACAAGGAATATTATTTAATGGTTAGTCTAGCATCGTGACAGTGTTCTTCATGTTGACATGAAAACTCAGTCTTCTTTCAGCCCACCTCCCACTTACCAGGGATGCTATAGATGCATAGCTGTTTCCCAAAACCCCACCTGCAGATGACCTGAGACTGCCTCTCTCTCACCTCATCGTCCCCTCCCACACAACATTCTGGGTCCAAACCCTAAGAGGTCACCACATGTCCCTGGGAAAATGATGAAGAAGTCTGATGAAACAAGATGGCCAAATCCTGAGCAAATTTCTTCATGGCCAGGGACAGATCCTAAATCAGTCAAAGCTAAAAAGCAGAAAGTGGGGTCATCTGAAGGACACCAGAGAGAGACCAGGACCCTCTCTTATTGACATTCCATCAAAAGTTGTGCCTCCAAATTAAGTACAAAATATCTGAAGACCAGCGAAGACAAGTAAGAGCTACATGATTCACCCAAAGCAGAATGTAAAAGGCAGGCATAAGAAGCTTCTTACCTACAAAGGGAAAAATATCAGGGCGACAGTGGATCTTTTAGCTGAAATTTTTCAAACCAGAAGAAGGTGGTAATCAGCCTTTAACCTTCTTAAACAAAACAATTTTCAGCCCAGGATCTGTATCCTGCTAAACTAAGTTTCATATGTGACAGAGTAAAATCAAATATTTTACTGACATGCAAATGTTGAAGAAATTTGCCACAACTACACTAGCTCTACATGAAGTATTCAGACCCACTCTTCACACTGACCAGCACAATGGTACATCACCAAAGTAAACATACACCCACAAACTAAAGAACAAAACCTAGCTTCCACAATTCATTCCACAAGGGATGAAACTAAGCATCGGACTTCCACAAAACAAGATGAACAAAACTCCACCATACTTATCAATTCTCTCAATAAATATGAATGACTTAAATTCCCCTAATGAAGAGGCACAGCCTGGCTGACTGGATTAAAAAACTCAAACCTAGTATTTTCTCTCTCCAAGAAATATATCTAACCTCTAAGGATAAAACAAGACTCAGGGGAAGGGATTGAAAACAATATTCCAAGCAGATGGAAATCAGAAAAAAGCAGGAGTTGTGATCTTATTTGCAGATACAATTGGATTTAAACCAACAAAAATAAGACAAGGATGAACACAATATACTTATCAAGGTAAATATACAACATGAAGAGATTTCAATCATTAACATCTATGCACCCAACCTAAAAACTTCTAGATATATAAAACAAACCCTACATGATCTGAACAATATGCTATCTTCCAGATCCATAATAGCTAGAGGTTTCAACATCTCTCTGACAGAACTGAACATATCCTCCAGGCAGGAACTAAACAAAGAAGCAATGGACACAACCCTAGAACAAATGGGCTTAACAGACGTATACAGAACATTAGCTCCTAATTAAACTGTGCACAGAACATACAAGGCAGGAGACCACATGGCTCAGGGACAGGCCTGACAGAGTGAAGCCTTGCTTTAAGTAATGGAAGTTCATACACCTAAAAATTTTATTATATATAACACTCATCATTGCACTGAAGACGCAGTGTGACAAAGGGGACAAGGATTAGAAAGATTGTTTTATTGATAGAAGTTGGTTACAAACGAGGAAAAATAGTAAAGAAGCCATGAGAGAAAGGGAACTACTATGCAGGGGACATGGCTGATTATATTAGTCACTAAGCACTGTGTGAGAGTTAGCTAAAACCTGGAGATAGAAAAAAATTAGATAAAACATGGAGTCCTTCTTACCACCTATGAGACACATTAGCAAACAAGGGGGTTCAGCAGAAATATGTGTAAAATATATAAAAGTCACAAAGGATTAGGAAAACTTTCTAGTGGAAAAGACATTCAAGTTGACCCAGAAGGACACAGAGAATGGCTGGCTTCCAAGTCTAAAGAAGTATAAGAAGCATAAAGATGTGAAAAGGTGTGAAGGTAAGTGAAAGTCATTTGGGATTACTAAAGTGGGAGAGGGAGACATGAAGCCAGAGGCCTAGGCCTGGGTGCCTCCCACATCAGGCTGAGGACTAGGGACTTCATTCTGCAGCCAGTAGGGCCATTATGCAGACTGACAATGAGGGATGTGTCATGGGCAGTTTCAGATTTTAGAAAGATACTCTGGTGGGAAGAGTGGGTTAGAGAGGCACAAAATTGGAAGTAGAGAAAGCAGGTAGATGACTGTTGGAGTATCACAGCCTAGACATGTTGGGGCCTGAACTAAAGGAGAATCAGGGGATATAGAGGGTCAGAGAAGTAGGAGGGAGTAGGTCTAGCCTGACATGTTCCTATCAGGTGTATATCGGAGAGAGAAAGAAAACAGTCAAAGCTGCTTGGGGCAGTGATTCCAGTCATCAACAAGGGACTCTATGGGAAAAAGAACACTTTTATATTAGGCCTTTAGCATTTACAGATCCTATGGGTTATCTGGATAGAACTTTGTTCTGTGTGGTAGATGACCCACTGACACTCCTGCAAATTATCCATGTTTGAATCCCCTGGAACCTGTGAATATGTTACCTTGCATGGCAAAAGGGACTTTGTATAAGTGGTTAAATTAAGAATCATGAGATGGGGCAAATATTCTGAATTATCCAAGTGGTTCTGACATAATCACAAGGGTCCTTAAAAGTGAGAAGAGGGACAAGAATTAAAGAAGGAGATGTAATGACAAAAGCAGAAGTCAGAGTGCAATGATTCCCAGAAGGAGGCCACAAGCCACCGAATGCAGGCAGCCTCCAGAAGCAGTAAAGGGCAATAGATTTTCCTCAGAGCCTCCAGAAGAGGAACACAGACCTGTTAACACCTTGATTATCCCCATACGACTGTTAAAGAAAAACTTTATACAGATCAAATTTAGTAGAGTTTATTTGAGCAAAGAACCATCCATAAATGGAGCACTGCTCAAGCCCAGGAAAGGTTTAGAGACCTGGTTTTGTTACCCAGCAACAGGGCAGACAGTATCTATAGAGAGAAAAAGGAAGTGGCATATAGGAACAGCTTGATTGGTTACAGCTGGGTGTTTTCCTAATATGGTCATGATCTGATCAGTTGG
Organism: Loris lydekkerianus; assembly: GCA_963574355.1. NCBI lineage: Eukaryota > Metazoa > Chordata > Mammalia > Primates > Lorisidae > Loris > Loris lydekkerianus. Next base: position 8,053 of record CAUYPK010140107.1, on the reverse strand, counting down.
GAACCTGTGATTGGCTGAAACTCACCTGTTTATTACAAGAATATACTCGTCTTAAGTTAGGTTACAGTTTGTTTAGTACGCAGTTTGCTATGTAGGAATTCAAACTACAGAGGCAGGTAGCTTTAGGCCAAATTTAGTTTAATTTAACACAACCCATTTTGGGCTCATATTTTCCAGGACTGTCAGATAAATCTGTGTCATTGTAAGAGTGTGGTAATTTGTTACTGCAGCAATAGGAAACTAATACATCTTGTAATTGAGAAATAATATAGTTCAAAGTTCAGGCTCTGGGGTCAAACAGATTTGCATTCTCATCATAGCCCCATCACTTCCTATCCATGTGAACTTGGATGTGTTAATTAATCTCTCTAATCCTCCATTTTCTCACCTGTAAAATGTGACTATCTAATAAAATCTGTGTCTGGAAAGAGAAAATGGAGAGGCAGTGAGGCCAGTTGTTTTTTATAACAAGCCTCATGGAAATACAGATGAGTTTTAATTTACAATGGGGTTATGTAAGTTGAAAATACGTTTAATACATCTACTGAACATCAGAGCTTAGCCTAGCCTATCTTTAATGTGCTCAGAACACTTGCATTAGCATTGCTTGGAAATGCACCTGCCTGGAATGAGTAGAGAGTATCATGCCTCATACCAGTAGCCCTGGAAAAGGTCAAAATTCAAAATTCAAAGCATGGTTTTTACAGAATGCATATCATTTTTGCACCATTATAAAGTAGAAAAATCACAAATCAAACTATCTGTACTTAATGTTTTAAAGCATGTCTATGTATATCTTTGTTTAAAAGGTAAAATAATTTTAAAATACTTAGGGAAATAAAAAGTAGAAAGACTTTTATTTTTATCTTCTAAAATGAAAACATTGATACATTTCAATTTTAATCCCCTTCAAAACTAACTACCATACTATAAGATTTATAGAATTCCATACAGTTAATATTAAATATATTCCTACATCAGAGTCTGTTTAATATAAATGTAATTAACTATATTTGGCTAAAACATCAACAACATTCTGCTAAATTATCACTATAACTTCAAAAGGTTCAGGAGATTGTTAGCACAGGAGACAGAAACTGCCCTTCTTATTTAACAGTCAAAGAAGAGTGCTCATTATACTTTTAACCCAAAACAATTCTAAGTAAGCCCAATGTCACTTAATAGAATGTACTAAGAAATTGACAAAAGCAAATCGCTGTACCTGACAGCAAGATAGACAAGCTTAGTAAGAAAATTCCAAGTGCTGACAGCAATAGACATTTTCCAAGTGTAGATATAAACTCTTACAGACGATTTCAGATCCAGAATAGGATTGCTTTGGGGTAATTCCTAACATATAACACAATTATGACTTTTGAACCCTTTATTAATAGAGGTTACACCAGCCTGAATAACCTTAAAAGCAGCATTGCAGGTGCCCCTCAAATAAGTTGGAGGGAGTGTTTTAGAGGAAGCACGAAACAGTAGGACTATTCAGGAACAGATGCTGGAAGATGTGAGGAGAGGTATTCCTTGTGCCAGAGAATATATAAGTATTGTGAGTCCAGGTGGACACATGACTTATTTAAGAATGAAAGACACCAGGAGTATAAAGAGGAATCAAATGTAAGTGCTTCTCATAACAAAATAAAACCGTATGAAGCATAAAACCGAAATAAGTGTGCAAATAGCTGAAATAGTATCAATTTATGTTTGAAACCTGAAAGGGATAAATATATGACATAGAGTCCATGTTCAAAGACTTCATGCAGGCATTAAATGGAAAGAATATAACTCATTTAACAACCAACAGAAAGGGCAGCTTTAAGAAAAGTGTAATCGAAGTAAATAGTATACAAATATGGGGTACAGGATATATAATTGAATAGCCACTCAAGATAAAATGCTTTAAAAAACAAAACCAGAGAGGGACTTCCTCAACTTGATAGAGACTGTTTGCAAAAAGAAAAAAACCTTATAGATAACATAACTTTAGTGGTGAAAGACTGAATATTTTTTCCCCAGAGATTTGGAACAGGCAAGAATGTCCACTTTCACCACACTTATTCAACACAGTGTTGGAAGTTCTAGCCGGTGCAAGAGGCAAGAAAAGGAAAAAAAACAGAGTTCAAAGGAAGAAATAAAAATGGATCATAGTGTAATGTGCAAAACATAAGGCCATAAAACTTCTAGGAAGAAATCTTCAGTATCTAGCAGTAAGCAAAAAGTTCTTAGACTTGACACCAAAATCGTGATCCATAAAAGGAAAACACTGATAAGTTTGATTTCATCAAAGTTAAAAATTTAGCTCCTCAAAAGTCATTTAAAAAGAGAAGTTACAAACTGCATGAAAACATTTGCAAATTACATATCTGAGAAAGGACTAGTACCTAAACAACAGGTATAAAGAACTCATAAAATTCAACAGTAAAGAAGAAAATAATCCAATTTGAACATGAACAAAAAACAGAGTAATTTCACTGAAAAGAAAATATAGATACCAAATAAGAACATGAAAGGATATGCAACATCACTAGCCATTGGAAAATGCAAATCAAAACCACAGTGAGATATCACTACATTCCTATCATATGGTTAAAATTAAAAATGAGGACAACACCAAATGCTGGTGAGGATGCGGAGAAACTGGATCACTCACATATGATCTAGTTTCTGGCAGGAGTATAAAATGAAATATGGTATAGCTGCTCTGGAAAACCATTTGGCAGATTTTTAAAAAACTAAACATGCAGCTCGGCACCTGTAGCATAGTGGTTATGGCGCCAGCCACATACACCGATGTTGGGTTTGAACCTGGGCCGGGCCAGCTAACAAACAATGACAACTGCAACAAAAAATAGCCAGGCATTGTGGCAGGTGCCTGTAGTCCCAGCCACTTGGGAGACTGAAGGCAAAAGAATTGCTTAAGCCCAAGAGTTTGAGGTTGCTGTGAGCTATGATGCAACGGCATTCTACCCAGGGTGACAGCTTGAGACTCTGTCTCAAAAAATAAAGTAAAATAAATAAATAAAATAAAATCTAAACATGCACCCACCATACGACCCAGCAATTAAACTCCTGAGCATTTACCCCAGAGAAATGAAAATTTGTGTTCACAGAATGTCTGCATATGCATGCCTGCAGCAGCTTTATGCACCAAAAACCAGAAACAAACTGTGGTACATCCCTATCACAGAGTACTAAGTGGCGATAAAAAGGACCGAGTTAGAGATGCACACAACAATGTGGAGGATATCCAGGGAATTATGCTGAGTGAAACAAGACAGTCCCAACACGTTTTACACCATATGATTCCATTTATATAAAACTCTCAAAATGACAAATTTAAAATAATAATGGTTGCCGGGGGTTAAGGAAAAAGTGGAAATGGCAGGGGTGGATGTTCCTACTGCAGGGCAAGATGAGGAATATGGTGGTGATGGGTGTTCTGTGTCTTGACCATATCCATCATACAAAATACAGTCATATCCAGGTCTGTCAAAATCCAGGGTGCAATAATTTACTATAGTTTATAAGATGTTATCATTATGGGAAACAGAGGGGAAAAACTAGGCGAGCAGAATAAAATTGAGCAAGGCAGAGACGAGGAGACAAAGGGGAAAAAGTTCAAAGTGAGAGATGGAGCAAGGAACTTCCAAAATGCAAGCTGACATATTTTTAGCACTATACCAAAACAACAGAAGAGGGAGCTCTGTAAAGATATATAAAACTACCCTGAACTATGCCTCCTAACAGTTCAAGGAAATTAATTTGACAGAAAAATGAGCAACACAAAAGGACTGAAACTATTATTATCTTGCACAAAGTTAGTATAAGTTGAAAGAGAATATGAACTGGAACAATATCCTTACATGAAAACACACAGAAATATCCCCCTGCCATAGTGGAGTAGCCAGGCCTCCTCCCACAGATATAGAAGGGTAAGATTGAGAGTGGGGAATAGGTAACAGAGGAGATGGCCTGATGCTTTCTGTCTAGTTAGAACTTCCCCCACTATTTTTGGAAACTGAAATCTGCATCCCTGCCATGCGCAGTGATGAGGGGCAAGGGAGTGCTTTTTCCTCTTTGCACTACTTGAGGTGGGCCTGGAGGCCCGTACCAGGCTCCCGCTGGGCTGGCCGGGCTGGCTGCTGGAAGTACAACATGTGTGAGATCTCCAGGTGGGTGAAGATCACAATTTTGTATTTGGCAGAAGTGGGACAATAAGAAAGATTAACTGTAGGTGAATGACAATAGGCCCTCCCTTTTAAAAGCTCTGTATTTCTGCTTATACCTAGGAAAAATTGGTATTTGAGAGGGATAGTCTGCATTTTTCCTCCTTTTTGAGAGGTTCCTACGAGACATGAATAAGGAAACGGAGTCCAGGTACAGAATGGGCAATGAGGCTGTTCATTCACTCGGATGGGAGCAGGCTGAATTGGAAAAGGAAGTCAGCGTCAAGGGGCAAAGCCAGGTGAGAATATAAGGGTCAGGGAGTTCGGGGTTGGTGCACTCATCTCTTTCTGGGAGGGGTTTATACACTTGGCCCTGTTTGGTGGCTTTTGAGCTTGGCTCTATGCACTGGGGCTTGTCACTTTTTTAGCAAAATAATAAATTTCCCTTTCTTTCTTCTCAAAAACCACTTATTCTTGTCTTTCTAATGTGGCTTTGAGAACAAGTGCTGAGATTTCAGTAACACTATCGAAGAGACTAAACTATCATTTATTTGTGTGAACTAAAATAAAATCTTAAGCCCCAAGCCAACAGAATGGACCCCCTTACGTCAAGGGGACCCCAGAAATGCCCTAAAGCTAAGTTGCCAGCCACAGGAAGGGGGGTGGTTGCAGACATGATGTATCATGCTCCCTTCTCTTCTTAGAGATATCCTTTGTAACTCATTAACAGGCTTAAAACTATACAAGACCACGGTTACACCACACCTGCAGGTCATCTGTTTACTTAACAGATCACTTGAATCCGGCACACAAGGCCTGTGGGGAAAGTGTTCAGCCATGCAAGTTCTATTTTTTCATATTACATGGTTGGACACTTTCCAGACAGTCCTTGTACGTCTGGTGGCTTTTCTCTGATTAGCAGACTTCCTTATCTTAACTTAAAGCTTTCTAGGTGCCTTAGGCAAAGCTTCATTTATTTCACCAATCACAAATCAAAGAATCTTTAAACCCAGTTATACTCTATAATCATCTGCTTCCAGGTGTCCTGGTTTTCCGACCAAACTAATGTATAACATTCATGTATTGATTTATGTCTTTATGTGTAATTTCTGTCTCCCTGAAATATATAACACCAAACTGTAACCCAACCATGGCAGGACCACCTGCTCAGGGCTTCCAGAGTGTGACTCTCCAGGCCCTGGTTGCACATAGTCAGCTCAGAATAAACTTCTTTAAAATATTTTACAGAGTGTGGGTTCTTTTCCATTGACGTTTCAAAACAAGATAAAAAATAATGAAGTAAGCATTAGAATATATAAAATAACAACATAAATCATAACTAGGAAATCTCAGGAATGTGGTGACAGTTGTAGGGGTGACAGGAAATGTGCCCTTTCCCCAAAAAGTTTGTAGAAAGGTCAACTCACAGTCAAGGCAGATTATTAAGAGAAAGGTTTGTTTACCAGGCACCTGGGGAAAATCACAGTGATTGCTCAATATCCCAAGGAAGTTTAGATATTTGTATACAGTCTCCTTGGAGGCGAGGGAAACGTAAGGAGTATAGGGGCATTAATGGTTGCTAGGGAGGATAATAGATGGGGAAACAGACTGCCTTGCTAATTAACCTGAGAGATGGGTTATGTTTTACACGATAGGGGCCAGGTCTGGTTACATTCTTGATCTTCTTTCCTGCAATATATGGAGTAAATTGACCAAAGTCAATTACCCTTTGGTCTTTTGGTCAGGTCAGTCCTGGTTTATGCAGATAAAGGAAAAGCCCTTTCCAATACTTTTTGATCTCGAATGGCCTTTAATTCAAAATATTATACCAAGGAGTCATATATTGGGGTGAATTTTCCTGAGCTCCTTCACAATACTCAGGAAATGGTTAAAAATGAAAGAAAACCTATATTAGAAACCCATTTCAGACTAAACTAGAAGGAAAAAAAGACAAATCATGTATAGTAAATAAGACTTAAATAGGAAGAAAAGGTGAAAAAGAAATGGAGAGACAAAAAAAGATTCAAGAGAAAATGACAATCATTGAAGATACACAGAAATATAAATGACAAGTGTCCCTGTAAAAGGAAAACCAAAGAAAATGCTTAAAATATCTCAATTAAACACCCTCAAAATTAAAAGATTTGCAAAACATCAGAACAGAATGTAGTTTACCTGAGAACTTCAATTCAGACAACCAAAACCAAAATATATTTTAGTAAACTTTCTGGACATGAAAGTGTGAAGGAAAATTAAAATCTCAGGCCTCTCAAAATTCAGTATGCCCCATGGAAGCTAAGTCAGGGAACTGAGTCACCAAGCACTGCCATCTTCTCCCCAAACTCCACTCCTCAATGAGGTACAGAGAGGTTTTTATTGTTGTTTGTTTTGTTTTGTTAATAAAAAAGCTTGAATTGTGAATGGGATTTAATTAAACTGAAAAGCTTCTATACAGCCAAGGAGATAACAACCAAAGCAAATAGACAACCTACACCTTGGGAAGGGATATTTGCATATTTTGAATCAGACAAAAGCTTAATAACTAGGATCTATACAGAACTTAAATCAATCCACAAGAAAAAAACCAACAATCCCATACATCAATGGGGAAGAGAGATGAACAGAACCTTCTCTAAAGAAAACAGACGAATGGCTAGCAAACACATGAAAAAATGCTTATCATCAATAATTATTAGAGAAATGCAAATTAAAACTACCCTGAGATATCGTCTAACCCCAGCGAGAATCGCCTATATCACAAAATCTCAAAACTGCAGATGCTGGCACAGATGTGGAGAGAAAGGAACACTTTTACACTGCTGGTGGGACTGCAAATTAATACAAACTTTTTGGAAGGAAGTATGGAGAAACCTCAAAGAACTCAACCTAGACCTCCAGTTTGATCCTGCAATCCCTTTACTGGGCACCTATCCAGAAGGGAAAAAAAACTTTTATTATAAAGCCACTTGTACTAGACAGTTTATCACAGCTCAATTTACAATTGCTAAAACGTGGAAACAGCCTAAATGCCCTTCAACCCAGGAATGGATTGGCAAGCTGTGGCATATGTATACCATGGAATATTATTCAGCCATTTTAAAAAATAGAGATTTTGCAGCATTCGTACTAACCTGGATGGAGGAGGAACACATTATACTTAGTGAAGCATCACAGGAATGTAGAAGTATGAATGCTATGTATTCAACTTTGATATGAGGACAATTAATGGCATGGTGGAGCATGGGGAAGGGGAGAGCAGACACAGAAGGAGGGAGGAGGTGATGGAAAGGAAAAGAAAAAAAAAAAGAAAAGAAAATATTGACTAATTCTCACATAAATTAGATTCAATTTTGACCAAAATATATTACTTAAACATTAATGTTTTTATTATTAAATCATAGCTGTGTACATTAATGCACTCATTGGGCACCATACACTGGTTTTATAGACCGTTTGACACATTTTCATCACACTGGTTAACATAGACTTCCTGGCATTTTCTTAGTTATTGTGTTAAGACATTTATATTCTACATTTACTAGGTTCACATGTACCTTTGTAAGATGCACCGCAGGTGTAATGCCACCAATCACCCTTCCTCCACCCATCCTCACCCCTCCCTCCTCTCTCTTTCCCCCTTCCCCATATTCTTAGGTTATCTGGGTTATAGCTTTCATATGAAAGCCATAAATTAATTTCATAGTAGGGCTGAGTACATTGGATACTTTTTCTTCCATTCTTGAGATACTTTACTAAGAAGAATATGTTCCAGCTCCATTCATGTAAACATGAAAGAGGTAAAGTCTCCATCTTTCTTTAAGGCTGCATAATATTTCATGGTGTACATATACCACAATTTATTAATCCATTCATGGATC
>CAUYPK010140103.1:0-17321 GCA_963574355.1 Loris lydekkerianus | reverse complement strand
GGAAGATATCAAGTTATTCATATCCATTATGGTCTGCTTTATAAATAGAGGAGCATTCTGGTAGGGTGCATAAATGTTCATTATCAAAATATCTTCATTTTGGGTGTTTCACTTGAACAATGTGTAGTGAACTTCCTTATCTTTCTTTATCTTTGTTGGTTTAAAGCCAATTGTATCTGCTGCTAAAATTGCAACCACTGCTTTTTTCTGGTTTTCATTTGCCTGTATTATACAAGTCCATTCCTTCACCCTAAGTCTATTTTTATCCTTTAAGGTAAGATGAGATTCTTGTATGCAGTAGATATCCGGTCTGAGTTTATGTATCCAGTCAGCTAGCCTGTGCCTCTTTAGAGGACAATTTAAACCATTTGCATTAATTGAGAGAATTGATAAGCCTGATTGTGTTTTGGGTGTCATGATTTTCAGATGTCCAGCAGACATTTTTAATCCATTCACCACTGTGGAAGTTGGGTTTTGTTCAGAAATTTCTAGGTGAGTTTACTTTGGAGGTAGAGCATTGTGCTGGTCATTGTGGAGGATGGGTCTGAGAATATCCTGGAGAGTTGGTTTAGTTATGAAAAAACTTCTTCAACATGTCTATGTCATTAAAGTATTTGATTTCTCCATCATAAATGAAACTCAGTTTAGCTGGATTCAGGATCCTGGGCTGGAAGTTGTTTTGCTTTAGGAGATCGAAGGTTGATGACTATCTTCTTTTGGCTTGAAACATTTCGGCTGAGAGATCTGCAGTAATTCTGATACTTTTCCCTTTGTAGGTGATGCATTTCTTACCTCTGGCTGCTTGCAGACTTTTCTCATTCATTTTAACTTTGGCAAAGTTAATCACAATGTGTCTTGGAGATGTTTATTTGGATTGAGTCTTGCTGGGGTTCTGAAACTGTCTGCTATCTGAAGTTCTGTATCTCTTGCAATGCTTGGGAAATTGTCGTCCAAAATTTCTTGGAGTAGAACATCTGTACCATCTGTACCTTTAGGGCCATCCTCTTTTCCTTCAGGAATTCCTATAAGATGAATGATCTTTTATAATGATCCCACTCTCTAAGGGAATGATCCGTTTTTGAGCTCCATTTGTCTGCCTCTTTGAGTGTTCAGGAACATTCAAAATCTTTGTCTTCACTTTCAGAGATCCTTTTTTTCTGCCTGGTCAACTCTATTACTGAGTGACTCTAATGTATTTTGGAGTTCCTTGACTAAATTTTTGTTTCCTTGAGCTCTGCTATCTCTGTTCTCATTATGTCCATATCTTTGGTGACTTGGGCTTTCAATTCATTAATTTCTTGAGAAAACTTTATAACTACTCTTTGGAATTCAATTTCTATCTTTTCTTCCATTCTGTTTACCTTGGTTGTAATCCATCTTGTGAATTCAACTTCTGACATTGCTACCATCTGTCTGTGCATGGCATCTTCAGTTGTATCTCCTTTGTCATTTCTTGTGTGTGGGGGGATGTTGATCTACTCTGGTTATTCACATTGACAGAGTTCTTCTGTTGGGTCTGCACCATGTTTATTTTCCACCGTTTGGTTATTAGAACTGGTAGGGTGAGATTGAATTGGGGTTCCAATGTAGTAAAGATAGCTTCTTACCGAAGTGCTAGGCTTTGTAATTGTGGCTTATCTCCTATAATCTTACAAAGGCCCCTTTCAAAGTTTTGGCCAGAGAATCTAAGGACCTACTTGGTGAGGTAGCACAAGCTAGCTCTGTTTTGGTATCAGCCAACCTCTACCCTATTCTAGATTATTATGAATACTTAGAATTATTCATTATTCTAGTATTATGTTTAAATCTCAACTGTGAAGAGATACAAATAGCTGTGGCACCCAGCCCCCACCCCCTTCAGTCCTTTTCCACTACAGAACTTCGAAGGTCAACCTCAGAATGTTCTTGAGTGGACAGCCACAGATATGGGTTCCAGTTACATTGTCTCATGCAGTGAAAACCCTCCTCAACAGAGAGGGATTCAAGGGTCTCTAATAGTACAATTGGAACCAGGGATCCACACTCCCACCCACCAGATTCACTCCACACTATTGTCCACTTTTCTAGTCACAGGCCCAACTGGACCCAGGGGCCACACTCCTGCCCACCAGTCTCAGTCCACACCCAGCTACCATCTGCTTGCCAGACCAGTTGGTGTCAGAGGACCATGCCCCCGCCTGCCAGTCCCAGTTCACTGCCTGTCAAGCCTCTGTTCACAGGTTCTGTTAGAGTCAGGGCACTGCACCCCACCTGTAGGTCTCAGTCCTCACCCAGTAAGTCTCTGCTCACCAGCCCTACTGGAGACAGGGGACCACACCCTAGCCCTCAGTTATGGGTTCACCACCAGTCAGTCACTACTGGAATAAGGGGACCACACCCTTGATCTCAGGTCTCTGTCAATGCATATCAAGCCTCTGCTTGCAGCCCCAGTGGGGGTTGTAGACCAACCCTGTCTGCCCAACTCAGTCCACATGGGTCAACCACTCTCCTGCTGTGGATACCATCAGAGCTGGGGGTTCTGCACCCCATCCCACCAGACACAGCCGAAACCAAGTGTCAACACCAACACTGGCCAGGCATAGTCATAACCAGGGGACTGCTCCTCCTCCCACTGAGTGTCCCTTTCTTTCCACACCCTCTTTCATCCCTGTTAGTCACAGATTCTGTCCTGTTGGTTGGTGGTCCACACTATGCCCAGATCTCTCAGGACAAGACCAAACACTCTGTGCTCTGCAGGGGGCAGAACTTCAGACCGCCATGTGAGAGGGGAAGGGTGGATTGGGAGTTTGGCCTTGTGGGGGAAAATATATGTTCAATTTTATGCCTGATGGGCTGGTGTCTAGGTTCATAAGTGGGACCTCACTGGAGAAATAGACCTGGAGTTTAGCAGCTCTCTGCAGCAAGGTAAAATGAGAGGTCTTTTGTTCCCTGCTTGTTTGTAGATAGTCTGAGACAGGCCTCCTGCTTGGGGGAGGGGTCTCCTATCCCCTAGTCAATAGTCTTTGTACTGTAATTTGTTTTCTTAAATGCTCTTCCTTGGAGTCACAGCTTGTTGAACTTCTTTCTTGGCTCAGCTCCCCACCTTTGGCTTCATAGAGTCTGATTCCATCCAGTTTTTCTTCTTCTGCTCAAGAGCCTCTGCCAAGGGTTGCTACCAGTCAGCCTTCTTCCCAGAATTCCTTAATGTATTAATTTTTATTTTGTGTAATTTGAGGCTTTGTTATTAGGTGCATATAAGTTTAAAATTGTATGTAATCTTGGTCATTGCTGTGTCATCCACAACATTCATTCACTTATTCATTTTAATTTCTAATAATGCTTTTTTACTTGACATTTGAAGTTAACCTTCTGTATCTGTGTACAAAGGGCTGACTGTGGTATCCCATTTTATAGAAAGGATAAGATGATTATCCTTTATATCTGATCAGGTTCCTTGAGGGGTGAAGGTACCATATTCCAGGTGACATCTGATCACTCTGATCTTCAGTCAGAAAGAATTCCCTTAGGTTATTTTAACCAGAATTCCCCTTACCTCTGATGTTTCCTATTGTAATTCTTTACCTACCAACTCCCACAATGTTCCTTGGCTATAAATGTCCAATTGCTTATGCTATTTGGAGTTGAACCCAACTCTCTCCCCCACTGCAAGAATCTCACTGCAGAGGTCCCCATGTTTACTACAATGGTGTTGAATAAAGTCTGCCTTACTGTACTTCAATACATGCCATGGAATAATTTTTTCTTTAACACCCCTAACAGCAGCCCAGGATAGGCTGTTTGGCGCAAGTTCCAAGTAGCTCATTAGCCAAAAGTGAGCCAAAGAGATTTGAATTTAATTCTGCTTCAACTATGTATCCTTTTCTTGGATTGACATGGGGCCAGAGAATAAACATAATTATTACCTGGTTGCAATATGCTGCTGACCAAATCCTCCTAAGTGTCATACAGAGGCCAAAATTGTTGACAAAATGAGTTTCTATAAGTTTTATAATAATGATTTTGTCCTTCTTGCACTTAATCTTTCTAGATAACAAGTTTGGGTATGGACATGTAATCACTAATAAAAAAAAAATTGAGATAGATACAGCAATAGAATGCATCAATTTGTGCTACTGGAGATAAAATAACCCAGGGATCTGTGAGAGGAACATGGAAAACTTCACAAAGTTATACCAGAAAGAAGCACATTAATTACCTTTTTTTCTTCAAGACTAGTCTTCCTTATGAAGGAAAATGCTCTGAGATGGCTCTCCCAAACTAATGCCAGCACCATGTTCAGTTGGAAAAGATGGCAGGAAATTTGAGTCTGATTTTAGATGAAGTGATCTTTTGGGGGCAAAATCTTATTGTGTGTATCACAGTAAGAGAAGGAATTCAAACAGAACACAGAACTTATATGATTATATATATATATAATCACTTTATATTTCAAGAAGAAGCAAAGCTAGTCTATAAGGCTACAAGCCAGAATAATGGTTATTTCAGAAATAAGAGCTTTATTGACCAAGACGGTACATAAGAACACTTCTTGGTGGTATGAATTTCTATATTCTTATATTTATTCTATTTAAATGCAGAACTCAAATATCTGTGCATTTTAAACCTAAGACTTTTAGTATATGCAAGTTACTTTCAATTAAATTATTAAAAGAAATAGATCACTAGTGGGAAATTACTTTTTTCCTCCTCTTCCATCTGGTGCCAGAAGTGAGAACATTAGTTGTTGTTTCCCCCTGACACACACACACACACACACACACACACACACACTCTTATTTGTGGCATGTGTATGTTTTTGTTCCTTCCTGTATTTTGTAGAGACCTTGGGGATCCCAGTTTCAGCAGAGGAATGTCAATTCAAGAGTTCCTCAGACTTCATCTTCTGCCCCTTTATCATATGTAGTCACTAAAGAGCTCTCTCTACTTTGGTGGAGTTCTGCAGAAAACCTCAGGATAAAGGCCGGCTGTGCAACTGTGAGGTTCAAAGGGTTTCTGATTTATCTGTCTCCTTTGCTCATCATCTTCCTATTTTCATGTCACTTTAAAGTGAGTATTAAAACCTGCGTAAGTATCTGTATGTTTGAATGATTATATATTTAAAACACATTTTCTCCTCTATAGTAGTTTTAGTCAAACAGATCACTCTATGAAATCTACTATACTGTAAAAGAATGAGCCTAGTTTTAATTTTCCGTCTGTGCTTTGGATATTTTGTGTGCAGTCTCATCTTGAAAAGGAGAATTTTTTTGGTTGTTGTTTGTTGTATTTTTTCCTCTTGATCTCTGTACTCACTAAATCCAGTGTATGTATTTTGCAAATGGGCTGCTGTCTCCTCATTCTTCAGTCCAGAAACAGATCTAATAGTTATTACTGGGAGCATTACACTCCTGTGGCAACATTATGGAACAGCTTGTTCATTTAATGGGTTTCTAGTGGCTGGCCCCAGGTTCTGTGTGTATGTATTTTTTTTTTTTTAACTTTATCTCACCATATCATTCAAACAATTTTACCAAAGAAGTAGTCGCAGCATAGTCATACCTTTTTAGATATCTTTCACAGGTTGGAGCAGTCCTTTCTGGCTTCTGGTTTAATATAATAATCAGGACTCATGTCACCTACATGTATATATATCTTAGTGTACATGAAGGTGATGGCCTTAGTCTGTTTCTGGTACTAGCCTAATACTGCTGGTCTACACATCAGATGCAGTCTGCAGTTGCCCAAATATAAACATGGTTCTGCCTCAAATTATACATATATATATATATATATATATATATATATATATTTTTTTTTTTTTTAGATTAACAGGAAGGTACAAACAACTAGGTTACAATGTTTTTTAGGTAGAGTCTCTTGTAGTTGCTGTCCTGCACCCAAGAGTTGTTCCGTACACTCTTAGATTGTGTCCATTAAGTGGGAACACACCCATCCCTCTCCTTCCTGCACTCTCTCCCCCAAGCTTGAATTGAATTGAGTTTTTTTCTCTTGCTTAGGCATGTATTAGATCATCTACTGGCTTCATATTGGTATTGAGTACATTCAATACTTGCTTTTACATTCTTGTGAGATTTTACTGGGAAGAATGTGTTTGAACTCCATCCAGGTTAATATAAAAGATGTAAAGTCTCCATCATTTTATGGCTGAATAGAATTCCATGGTATACATATACCACAGTTTGTTAATTCATTGCTGTGTTAATGGGCATTTAGATTGTTTCTTCATCTTCGTGATTGTAAATTGAGCTGCAATAAATAATCTAGTGCAAATGTGTTTACGATGAAAGAATTTTTTCCTCCTGGGTAGATGTCTAGTGGTGGGACTGAGGGGTTAAATGGGAGGTCCAATTTGAGTTCTTTGTGGATTCTCCATATTTCTTTACAAATAGGCTATATTAGTTTGCACTCCTACAAACAGTGTAAAGTGTTCCCTTCTCTCCACATCCAAGCCAGCACCTGTAACTTTAGGACTTTGGGATGTAGGCTATTCTCACTAGGGTTAGGTGATGTCTCAGGGTGGTTTTGAGTTACATTTCTCTAATGATTAGGGACTGTGAGTATTTTTTCAAATGTTTGTTAGCCATTCATCTGTCTTCATCAGAGAAGGGGTGTTCATGCCTCTTGCCCAATGATTGATGAGATTATTTGCTCTTTTTGTTGTTGTTGATTACTTTGAGTTCTCTGTAGGTTTTAGGCACCCTTTGTCAGTTTTATACCATCTAAATATCTTTTCTCATTCTGAAGGCTATTTGCTTTAATTGTCGTGTCCTTGGCCGTGCAGAAGCTTTTCAGCTTAATTACATCCTATTTGTTTGTTTTTGTTGTTGTGATTGCCACTAAAGTCTTCTTCATAAAATCTTTCCCCAGTTAAATTACATTTTTGAAAGTATATTTTATCTGTCATTGCAATTCTTATAAAGAAGGGAGCAACTCAAAGTGTTATCTGGATACAGTGCCATCTGAACTGAAATATCTGCCTCTGGATTTTTGTAACCAGTAATTTCTATGCAAAAAATCCATAGTAAACCATCACTTAGTCTTCAACACTCAGTCTAATTGAGCTCTATTTTGCAAAGTCATTTTCCTCTCCTTTTCCTAGGAGGACTAAACAAATATTTCCTTTTCCTGATTGTGTTTTTAATATGGGTCTTTCATAGCTTTTATCATATTGTGTTCTTTACTCTATGAGATACTGAGATCCTTGAGAGCAGGTCTCACATCTTATTAAAATCTAAACTGTCATGACAGCACTGTGAATTGCAAATTAAGTGTTCAATAAACTATTAAAATTACTTCATTAATTAAACACCTTAAATTAATGTCTACGGCTTTATAATCTGACTCTCCATAAACTCTTCTACTTTTTAATAACCACTCACTGCATCAGCTAAGTTTATTGCCTTGTGTTTCCCAGACGTGCTGTGACATGCTCATTCTTATCTTCAGGCATTTCTCTTATTTGGAATATTGTTCCCCTGTTTTGAAAATTAGTGGTGTGCATGTGGTATATTTAGCAACTCTCTGTTTACAGCAGTATTTTTAAAGCATAAAATACAAGGACCAATGTGTATATTTTTAAAAGACATACAAATAAAAAGACTTGGCAAAATTGTAGAGGGATCTAGGGGAAGTGATTAAAACTCAGATGGCATTAAACACAAGTTCATGTTTCATTCTGATTGCATTGGTCTGAATCTCGCTGAGCTGTCTGACATATGCCAATGTTTTAATGGCCAGCATAGAAATAGAATTTATAATGTCTGATGGGCATCATGTTGTAGATTGCTTTCCAGACGGTAGAGGACTAAGAGCTTATTTGAACTTTGCTGTTGCAAAACCACACGAATATTATGCTGACGTTAGAGCCTACAATTTGACCAAAATGTGTATTTTAAAAAGCCATGTATATGTTCCATCCAAATATGCTATTAGATAAAACAAGTAGCACCAGAGCAAGTTTGCATGTGTTTAAAGAGGAAGCCCTTGCAGCATTTGAATAATCTCATACAGTTTGCAATTCACTCTAACAGTGTAGCAGAATAGAATTGTAAAGAGAATTTTGAAAGCCAAATCTGTTATTGATATGTATTTCTCTGAGTGACAGAGAAAAATTGATGCATATTTTTCTGAGTGAATTCAGAAAATAAAAAATGAATGTTCCCCCTTTTTCTTTAATATATCATATATGAAATTCAAAGTGGTCAATCAAATCTATTTCTCTTTTTAACTTTACCAGAAAGTCACACAAGACATGAGATAATTTTTAAAAATTTACTTTAACCTCAATTTACAAAATATGTCTGTAAATGTGAGACAATATATAAATTAGATGTTGAGTTTAATGCATGTTGTTATACATGCTTAAGAAATATTAATTAGTTGGCTTTTAATCTGATCAAAAAATCTATTTGGATGAATTTAGCATACTAGTTTAAGGCTACAGATTCAACTATTTAGAGTATATCTGCCTGAATTCAAATTCCATCTTCATAAATCTTGGCCAAATTACTGAAGTATTCTCTGGCTCTGATATTTCTTGCATAAAATTGAAATCTACCTCAAAATACAAAAACTAATTTTATTCTCAACATAAGCAACACTATACAGATATAGATAAATATAAATATATATATACACATGTGCCATGTTGTCACAACATGAAGTTAGTTAATTTGCATAAACATACTTCTATGAGTTTCATACATGTTTACATATAAAATATATAACTACATATATGTTAATTCATACATATACATTGTGTGTGTGTTTGAGTAAAGTGCTTTGAACAGTAAGTACCCGGTTCATGGTAAATAATCTATGATACTCTACATTACCAGTTATCATCATTAATATTACCAGTACTAATGACTATTCTTTTACCCAAAGTCATCACCTCCACCTGTACTTTAATTTACCTCCACAGTATCTTACCCCGCTTCATCTTGTCTTCTGTCATCACCGATTACCCCCTCCCTACGGTATTTTTTTCTATCAGCATCAAAATATGCTAAGATTTTTTTCATCTTAAAAAAAAATCTACATTTACACAAGACAATGTAGTAATTGTGGACAAGTTTTCTCCTAATAAGTGATCATGGTCATTTAGATATTTATATAGATGTAATTTTGAGATGTACTTCATGTTATAATCTTTTGAATTCCTAGTGGGTTACAGATCCACTAAATGTGAAAGATAAAGTAATACATATTATAGAGAAACACAGAAGAATATCTTCATTACTTTGGGATATGTTAAGATTTTAAAAATAGAACACAATAGGACTAAGAAAAGGAAAAATTTTGAATTGGACTTTATTAAAATTTAGGAACTTTGTTCTTGAAAACACATTAATTAAGGAAAAGGAAAGGCTTAGTGTTGAATAAAATGTTTACTCATATGATAACATTTCTATTCAGAATACATGATGAACTCCTAAAATTTAGTGGGAAAATGACAATATAACCCAATAAAAATACTGGATAAGCACTTCACAGGAGAATATTTAAACAGCCAATAAAATACTCAATAATAATAATAAAAAAAAAAGAAATAAAAATCATAGTAAAATATCACTCCCAATGGAACAGAATGACTGACTCTTTATAAGCCAGACCATACCAAAGTTGGAAAGGATGAGGAAAATTGGGATTCCCACAAGTTACTGATTGGAGTACATGGTCACAATTACTCCAGTAACTCTTTGGCAGTGTCAGCTAAACACTGAACTTACATATGCACCATGTCCCAGGGATCCTAACATCCTGTTTGACTTACTTATCTGATACACTTACTTTGTTCATATTTGTTTCCTCCCACGGAATATAAACACCATGAAGATAACGATTTTTATCTAAGTGTCTAGAACACAGCCTGGCTGATCATAAATGCTTAAATAAACAACTTACAATTCCATTAGTAATATCGTAGGGAGCTTTCTGAATGGGAAGCTTTTTATTTGGTTATGTTGACTTTCATCTTTATGATTTTATTTGTGTAATTTGTCTTGACAAAGAGGTTAGTTCTAGCTAAAAGCAATACAATAAAGTCATAATAGTGTGAAGTGAATTACTATAATAGTGTATTATATCTTAAGTTAAATAACTTTAGTTTCTCAGAGCAAAATGTTCAAACAGCAATTTTCATCTCTCAAGGGTTTTAAAATCATTCTGGGCTACAATTTATTTTTATGGCACCTCACTAATGTACAAGTGGGCAGGGAAATTTGTTTATATCATTTAAAATGACTGAGATTTATAGAATTTATTCTAAAGAAATATAAAATGAAGTGAGGTTAAATTCCTATAAGGGTGGTGCTGAAAAGATTTATCTAGCTACCTAGCTATTTATTTTTGAAGCCTCACAGAAAACAATGCTAAAACTATAGAAGGAGAGATTTATATCAGAAATAATAAAGCCCTAAAGCAATTATACCCTAAAATAGATTTTTGCCCTAAAATAGAATTTTCCATGGGTAGGAAAATTTCTTTGAGGTTTTTTAAAAAAGGAAACAGTGAACAACACATGTATATGGAATAGTAGCAATATAAAAGGCTTAAAATTTAAACTTTAAGCTTTTTTTCCTAGGTTGGAGTTAGAAAACATGAATTTGGGGGTTTGGTTTAATATTTATTTTATAGAACATAGTGCACAGTCCTTTATGTAAGTTGACTAAAAAATAATTTAAGCACTTTTCATGAGCTGATATAAATGTAATACTTTCTTGAGTTTTATAATTATCTCAAATGCAACTATTATTAGCTTAATTATGACTTTAATTTTTATGTATAAGTGCAAATATTTGGAGATGCAACAATTTGGTTGTCCTAACTGCAGCAAAATGCTAGTCTTGTGTAATAGATATAATCAGCAGATGAACATTATTGACAGACATTATGATACAGTCTGTTTGTATCTTTCTAAAACAATTTCTTCATCTAGAAAATATGAAAAATGGCAATAACTATTTTATAAGCTAGTTATAATGATTAAATAAGGTATTTGTATAATATTAATATTCAGTGTTGTGTCTAATACATGGCAAGTATACAATAAATGTTAGCTATTTTTATTGTTGCAATTATTTATATTATTTTAATACTTTTCTTAATGACCATAGTGACACCTTTCTGTGCTATGGTATAATATAACTGGTCCTATTTTTCAAAGGAAAATTCATAAAAGAAATGTAATTAAATATCATATTTCAATAGATTTTTACTTATCACAGTGAACCCACTAAAAATACAAGAATAAAAAATGTGGTTTACCTTACCCATAGGGAGAAAATATCAAACATTTTTGTTCTGATAGATGACGATTTTAAAAGATTTGCCTAAAAATTATTGTCAAGGTATTGGACTGAAGCAACTAGAAGTTAAACTGAGGCCACACAATAGAAAAACAAAAACAAAAACATTGTTTACAAGTTTAGATAATATGAGTTTTTTAGGTCCAATTTTAAAAACAAACAAATATGTTAACTACACTGTGGATATAAGATAAACTTTAAAAAGTTTTACACCTCACAAATGTACCTCTCCCTATGGCAATGATCACATGATATTTAAAACATAAAACAACCTAAACCCTATGGTATTATTGGAAAATACACAACTTAATTGCTCATGAATTGCTTTCACTTTCTCTTCAGGATATTTATCATCCTTAAGTTATGAAGTTTGAAGTGTCCAGTATCCTTTAAGGACTAAGTTTGACAGTTACTGTTGCTGACATTTCACTTTGTCATGTTTTATTTTTATTGTGAGGTACATCCTCTTTCTTTCAAATGCACTTTTTGGGTTGTGATTGTCTTTCAAAAAATTTTAGAGCAATTTTTGTAAAACCACGTACAAGTCAAAAATTCATGTTATTTTTGAACATGAGTTCTGTCGTAGAATGAACATATCACAGACAGCTCGAAATATGAATGAAGTGTTCAGGAAGGATGTAGTTGATAACGCACACTTCATCAGTGGTTTGAGAAGTTTCATTCTGGTGATTTTAATCTTGAAAATGGGCCACATGGGCGACATGAGACCAAGGTGGTAATGAAGGAGTTCTAGTGAAGGAAATTCATCTTTATGTACATGTGAATTAATAGCAAAGTTTGATGCTACTATTCCAAAAATATTGGATCATTTGATCAACAAGGTAAAGAGCTGGACAGATGGGTTCACATGAATTAAATGAGTCTCAGAAAAGAAATTATCTTCAACCTTGCCTTTCTTTGCTGTCATGACATAAAGGCAAATTATTTCTATAATGTATTGTTATGTGGGATGAAAAATGGATTCTTTTTGATAATTGCAAGCATTTGGCATGATGGTTGGATAAAGACAGAGTGCAGAAACAGTACAAAACTAAATATTCTTCTAAAACAGATGATGACGACTGGTGGTCCAGCACTGGTATTATCTCCTATAGCTCCATGAAACCTGGTTAGTTGATTACAGTGGATATCTACTGAAATCAATTGGATGAAATGATGAGGATGCTTTCCTTTAAGAAGGCAGATTGGTTAACAGAGACAGGACAATCATCTTACAAGACAAGGCTCAACCATGGGTCACACAAACAACGCTGCTCAAATTACAAAAGCTACACTTGGAAATTCTCTGTCATCCACCATATTCACCAGACCTTGCACCAATGGACTACTATTTCTTCCAGGCATTGTATCATTTTCAAGGAAAAATATTCAATTTTTAGCAAGCAAGACAAAACAGCTTTTGTGATTTCATTTCTACTTGCTCCCTAAGGTTCTAGGCTCTGGCATACACAAACTACCATTAAAATGGTAACACTGTGTGAATAAATTAAGTGGATATATTTGTTAACTGTGCTGCTTTTTGTTTGAGAGGTATAAACTAAACTTTTGATTCAAAATTGGACATTTCCTGTTTAATGACCTACCTATTTGAGACTAAAAGCAATCAAGCTTAATAAAGCGATTTGAAAATCGTTTTTGATTCACTTATTTTAAAAGCAAAATCTCCCTTCACTCCTATTTTCCCTAATTTGCATTCATTTAACTTGGACAGAAAGTAGTTACAGTGATTCAATATCATCTGATCTGTACTAGTCTTCCTATTTTTCTAGGAGGAATAAGATAGAAGCCTGTCATAAATAAAACTGATGGACATAGTTGCAGCTCCTTAGCAATTAGTGGGGATGGGAACAGGGAGGAGAATTATTTGCACAGAAATCAATTTTATTTTTCAAACCTGTATTTATGATTTTGAGAGGAGCCAGGAACAGAAAAAAATTTAAATAGTTATTAGGGGTTTTATGGAAACTGCATAAATGAATGGTTCCAATGGGAAGCCAAATGTTACATATAAGAAAAGATAATTTAGCACAGGCAGGAAACCCTCAGATCATGAAATAACATATTTCAAAATGAAGACATCAGTTCTTGAAAAACAATAGCAAAGCCAATCAAAAATGGCTTCCCCATTCTATGCCTCTTCAGAGTTTTAGGGTACTCTGTCAGTGTTTTGAATCTTTAGGTTGTCATTTAACTTTATAGAGAGTATAAAGGAAATGCTTCATTTCTTGTATATTAATATTTTCTATGTTCTATGTTTTTTTAAAGGAAGTATGCCTTAAAAATTGCAGATATTCGGATATCTCCTTCTCTTTGAAAATTACATTTTAACAGTGTATAACCTTATTTTGTTTGATTTCCTTAAATTACATAACTTATTTATTCAGTGTCCATTGTGTGACAGTCACTGCATTGGTGCTGTAAAAATAGAATAATGAGGTGCAGTTACCGTCCTGAGATACATTCACAGACAAAGGAAAGAATAGATATAAAGACTAATCACATACACATGAATATCTAAATATACACACACATTAATACAAATATATTTGTCTATCCATGTATTTATATATATACACACATTCAAGGTAAAGGTAAATGAAAAAAAGAACATATACATATTCATATATATATAGAAACACACATACATATTCTCACACACATACACACACACTTAAGGTAAAGGTAAATGAAAAAAATTAAACGGTAAACTCCAACATAGAGAAAGAAACCAAAAGAAACAGCCAGAATTCTGGGGATTTCTGAAAGGCTATAGGAACAGGTAGTTGCGGCAGTAAAAGGTATAGAGAGGGTGGTCAGTACTGGTGGAAAACTATTTGCAGGGTGCATATGACACATTAGTGACTAGGAAAAAAGAATCATTTGAAAAATAGAATAACATGAAAATAACATGATTTTCTTTAGGAAAGTGAAGGCATAGGAAAAAAGACCTAATACAATTCTTTGCATTTTAAAAACATCAAAACATGCAAGAAAACACTAACAGAGGAAGGATTGAACATTTTTAAAAGGTACACAGTTTCAAAAGTAATCCCTTTGTTTTTCCAAAGCACTCACAAGGCTTTTCCCAGCATTTGCAGAACCTGGAGTAAAAGTGCAAATGGAGGTCTCCAGACCAAATAGGAAAATGTTCCCTAACACTTAAAGGAGAAAGGCAGGTTCAAGAATAGAGTGATTCAACTACTAGAAAGGTGGTAATGCCTGAACAACTGCCCCTGACTCCTGAGTAGCTGCTCACTCCCTTCCAACTCTGCTCCTAATTCTATTGATCTGGAACAGACTGATTTTTTAATACACAATATATTCCCAAGAATATCTCCACTGTTTAAGATAGTGCTGTCAGAGGCAAA
Source organism: Loris lydekkerianus (assembly GCA_963574355.1). Classification (NCBI taxonomy): domain Eukaryota; kingdom Metazoa; phylum Chordata; class Mammalia; order Primates; family Lorisidae; genus Loris; species Loris lydekkerianus. Next base: position 2,623 of record CAUYPK010140103.1, on the reverse strand, counting down.
GCTAAGTCACTCCTGAATGCACATTATATTCTTCCTCGTAACAAACAGCATCAGTAACGTGGAAGGCTGAGTATAAATGTGGACATTCCATCCCACACATCTAAGCTTTCTCTCTGTAACCACAAAGAGGGACACGGCCTCTGCGTGGAGCAAGGCTGAGGACCAGAGTGAAGATCTTTAAAGCCATGCTACTCAGTATAGTCTTCCCTGAATTACATGTTACTGGTCCCTGATGAGATAAGGAGCTCACCAGAGTGTAAATAAAGTATGAAGATAAGCACACTGTTTATTTCAGTGGACACATTTCTTTGTTTGTTAGGGTGACTTGCTGATGAAATCAGTATAAGTCCCATCTTCCTCTGCAAACTTTTCATCTTGTCATAGACCCATCCATGAAGTGGTGCTGCTCTAAAGCATGAGGCTAACATGGGGCCAGTCTTGACCAAGTTTAGAGATTAGAATTGCAAGGGACAAATGAAAGCCAACAGACTGATTTATTAATACACAGCATATTCCCAAGAATATCTCCACTGTTTAAGATAGTGCTATCAGAGGCAAAGCTAAGTCACTCCTGAATGCACATTATATTCTTCCTCATAACAAACAGCATCAGTTTCATTGTTTTTAAAATACAAAACATGAAGACTCTGGATGCTAAATATTTGTTTTAATCCATAAAATAAGATTTTATTTTTTAAAATGATTCTTAACCTTGTACTCTGTCCCCCCCCCCAAGACTAGTGCTACTAGAGGTAATTAAGCATAATAGTTATATGAAAAGGATTTTGGCAATCTAACTACAAAACTAAAAATATGAGTAATATTAAAGTTCATCCTGATTAACTTGCAGCTGCAGACCCTACATGAACTCTGCAACTGGAAGTTTTTATTTCAGTACCATAGAAAAAAGTATGGTTGGAGTTTTAATAAATGTTCTAAGCTTCTCTACTTTAAAGAGATCAGAAATTAGCATTACAATTTATGAAGTTGATTAATTAGGAGTTACATTGTAATAACTAAGGATATTTTCCGTTAAGAATTAGTCTAAAGGAAGGTGTGTAATAGTTTCCTATTGTTTTAACAGACATAACTACCTCACAGAGAAGATGGTTATCAAAACAACTTTAGTTTCGAAAATACTTCAACAATTAATCAGCAATAATAATCATTTAATCTCAGGAATACAACAATATAATTTCATTAGAGAATTTTTTTAACGTAGACACTTTATTTTACACATCTTTTAAAGCACGTTTCTGTAGCAGAAGTACTATTGAAATGTTAGATACAATAGGGTATTATTAGAAAAGAGAACTCCATTAGCAGAATGAATGTATTATTGTTTCAAAAGAAGTTAATTTTCCACTCAACAGTTGGAGGGTAGAATTTCATTTCTACATGGGCTCAAGAGTACAGATCCAGGAAAAAGCAATTGGGATCTCTTTAAATCCAATTTCCAGCTCCTGGCTCTGAACTTGTTTGGCTCCAGGGATGATCCAGATGTTCAGGTTCATTTTAGGTTAAAGCTGAATATCTAATAGTGGAATTCAAGGACACCCCAACTACAAGAGGTCATGAAGGCTGGCTTGTTGATCACTTTCATTTTGTAGATATAGAAACTGAGTTCTAGAGATTGCAGGCAATTTTTTTTTTGAGACTCAAAGAAAAACAAAATCATGAGTTTCTTTCCAGAATCAAGAAGCACCTGTATTACCCCCTAAAACTGACTTTGCCAATTATCTTCATTTAGCTACCCAAACTTACTAACAATAACTTGTGATTGAAGAAGCACATTCTCCCTAGAATGGCTCATCCAGTTAATTTTTGGTGCATAGCTACCTCATTTATTTATTCATTCAGCCTAATACATGCTGAGTAATTTCTGCGTGCAAAGCACAGCTGGGAGTGATGAATCACAGAGAGATAATTAAACATGTTTAGTATCTTACTACAATCAAAAACTCACTATGTAGTAGGGTTGGCAACAAACAGACACAGATATCCAATGTGATATTTATTGTAATAAAAACTATGCTACATTCCTTGAGGGGTCAGTTTTCAGGTAATTAGAGGAAGTAAAGAGTACATTCCAAGGGGGCTGAGGATTAAGTAAAGCTTCAAAACACGGCCTGCTGATTGAGCTCCCTGCAGCCTCTGTGGATGTCCCCAGTCTCTATGGGATCTGAGGAGACAGAACACTGTCAGTCGACCTTTTAAATCACTTCAGAGTTGAAAGATGGCGGCCGAGTAACAGCTTGCCTGCAACAGGGCACAGCAAGTCTGGAGAGACAAAACTCCAGGCATGTCTGGCCAGTGGGATCTGCCGATGATCATCCTATTGAGGAAACAGGGAGCCAGCAAGGGACTTCTGGACCCCAGGAGGAGGAAAAAAACAGTGGAAAACTGGCAAGTGGTTGCATGTGTTCCATCGACTAAATCATGCCAGCAACCATGAGTACAAGCAGCAGTGAGACTGCAAACTGGAAAGGCCTTACCTGTGAACTGTTTTGGTGTTCTTGGACTTGGCGCTCAGTTGAGCTACCTTGGGGAGAGCTTGAGCAGGAGTGTGGAGAACTTTGGGCATTGTCTGGGGCCCCAGACTGAGCCACTGAGCTGGGCGCAG